>JAECUM010024422.1:0-28992 GCA_016617855.1 Megalonaias nervosa
CGGACTTCACTGTACATGTAACAGGGCCCTCCTAGTCAGATTCAACACAGGAGTCGACTAGAGTTTAGTGAGAGAGAGAGAGAGAGAGAGAGAGAGAGTGTGTGTGTGTGTGTGTGTGCCATGGATGAGATGTTTTTGCAATCTGTTATGTATTTGCGTTATGTTATCAATTTGCAAGATTGTTATTTATCTACAATAGATTATTTATTTCTTTTATCCAATATTTGAAAATTCTTTGCTGATATAATTTGAATGAAACTAACGATCTGAAAACGATCTGAAAATCTTAAGAAACTTTATAGCTTACCTTACTTGAAATACATCTGAAATAACGTTTTCTTGACGTATAGCTTATGTAAAAATATACTGGACCTTACGAAGGGCTTCACAGATGATGAAAATTAACTAATTTATTAACAGTGACTGAATGCCTCAGACGACATTTGTTTTCAGGACTCACGGTACTGATAATATGGAAAGATGGGAACCAGTCTAGAAATGGGTGAATGCAAAATAGAGTCTGTACAGGTAAGGAGGGCCAAGATAAAGTTCTTACATTTTTTAATAGGATAATGTTTCCATAAATTTGCTATGGGAGTTGATTTAGTACCGCGAGTCCTGTAAGTCTCGCTTGCCAAGGAACATTACAGTAAGTTGCAAAATGACTGACTTAACATAAAATTACGTTGAATAAAGTCACAATTAAATTTATTACATGGTTTCTGTTTACTATTAGTTTCTTCAACAACTTTCAGGTGAAAATGTTTCTGATTGATTGTTGTCTTAAATTCTGTCGTTAAGAGGTTGCCTATCTACGAATACACATTAACATAACAAATGTTGACTAACACATCTACGATTAAAACAACAGAGAACTTTGTCATTGACCTAAATCGATTGCACACCAAAATTAAAAGACTGTCGATATTTGGATAAGCTCTTTAACCCAAATAATACTGCCTGTTTTGAAAGCTTCCAAATTTACAGTTGATGCAAGTTATAAAAAAATCGATGCACAATGCGTCAAAATATAAAGTTATTGCTATTATCCGCCTTAGCTTGAATCTTTTCCTACTCTACAAACTACATGATTAGACCGTGCATTGATGCTGCCACCAAAACCAATATTCATTTCTATTTATTTTCGCAGTTATTTCAAGGCAGGGAAAATTGCAGAAGTATTGTTTACATATTTCATCTCTCTTCTAAAATTATTTGATTCCTTGAAGAATATGACCAGAAAATCATTTATTGTCTACAGCCACGAACGTTCTGACATTCAAAGAAGCTTTTGTATCATGCGACAACAAATACAAGTTTCTGATTTTAGGCGGAGCTTAAAGCAATATCTCTCCAATGAGACAGTAAAATGTTTATGATTATACAACAAAGAAGGAACAAATTATGCGAAAATCTAAATTTTGCCCATTCTTGGTGTAACACTCAGAGCCCCATCTAATTGACTTTCCTATTTGCAGGGCATGCACGCGTGATGATCCTGTACAAATTATGGTTTTAGTAACCTTACAGACAATCATTGCACATTTGGGATACTGACCGGATGATGAACAGATAAAAACAAAGTCTATGCATGCTTTCTTGTGTATGCTTTACGTGGCAGTCTCCGAAAAAATGATTGGACAAAAGTACAGGAAACATATGTGATGGAGTGTAAATTACTATTCATAATTTGATGCAAGCTTGTTAATGACTTTGTTGGCGTCGCAATACCGGAGAATAATTTCAGTGATGACACATTTGATGGCGTGTGCGACATATTACATTGATCTATATGAAATTTCATGCTACTAGTTTAATAATGCCCTCACTACGCTTGTCGTCACTGACACAGTCAAGGCGAACACACACAGCCATGGAAAATAAAGTCCTCACCAAAGAATGTTTGAAATAACTTTGAACAATTGAGGTGACGTAGCCGGTAAATAAATTTCACATGCTTTGGACTAAGATTGGAGTAAAAATAACCCTTCCAGTTACAACGAATACTACAATTTCTCCGCACGCTCGACACACTCAGAAGTTTTGGCCCTGGAATGACGGTAGGGTAGGAAAAAAAATGGCGAGCATGCCATTATAAACACTTGGTCTGTTTAGACATATTCCGGCTCTTAGATGTACAGTTTGGAGATATCTAGAAAATGCAATTTTGGAAGGGTCGTTATTAACTGCCCACCATAAACAAAATTAATAAAAATCAATGTGGTACAGCACAGACCTTTCTTGTCACTAGTCTGCATAGCGGCTCCCTTGCTATGCTTTCTTAACAACAGCCAATTGAAAATTGTCCATAGAAAGGCGTCAGTTTCATTAACAGTGATGTCTGATTTCTCCACGCAGAAACCATCTTCTGCCACAAAACAGAAAACCGAGAACGAAGACTTGACATTGTTTGTTATGGCTAAATGGGTATGATTAATTACTAATGACAAGTCACCTCGAGTAATACGTACCAGAAGACATTTGAAACCCAAGCACTCAATGCAAATTCTTCTTTTCTGTCATAGATCATACTTTGGCGGAATGAGGATTCCCACGAGCATTAAGAAAGAAAGGTTTTTACTGAAAATTTATATTTCTGATGGCCATCCTTACCAGAAATTAATACTGAAGCATTCGACCCTATGAGGTGATGTTTTCTTTGCTGTATTTTCACCCTTGCTATCACCATATTTGCTAATATATATTTGTCTTTAATACGTTATTTCTGCTGTTGCTGCTACCACTGCTACTACTCTACGACTACTACTCTTACTACTAAATGTATAAACAATAACAGCAACAATACTACAACTAAGAATAATAATACTAACGATGTTTTTGTTGTTAATGAGGATGAAAAATGTAATATCATTCAATAAAGGTTACCATGATTTGACTTTAGAATGTTTATGCAATATTCTATACGCAGTTTATTTTTATTTACATTCTCTTACAATCTATCAAAAGACTCATTGATGACGTTATCTGAATATTACAAGCACAATCTCAAGCATTACTCCCAAAATGCATTTTGAAACTAAATGATAAAAAGTACAAAATCCCGCAACATCACAAGAATCACAAATCTATTTCATTTTGGTCGTATCCGATGCTGTTTCCATAGAAAATACTGACCTGAATTTGCGAATCCAGTTCTAAGTGGTTTCGTAACAATGTGGTGTGCCAAAATATGATAAAGGCATTCCATTCGCAAGCCATTCAAACAGGTATTAATTTGGGTCGGCAGCCTTGGTTTATCATTGGCAATGTACTTAGTTTTCATTTCCTTGTTACTATTAGCCAATAACGTGCTGAAAGTGCCGTTAAAACCAACCAGTTTAATCAGTCTTTGTACAAAAAGTGGGATTCTTTGTTACGGTAACTTTATTTGTTTTTCATTCCATATGAAATGTGAATCAGATCTGGGCTAATGTTTTCCATGGAACTTACAACAATGTTTGATATGACTTTATCAGGTAGCTAGATTATTTAACAAGGCATTAGTTTAGTAAAAGTTAGCATGTCTATTATTTGATGTCGTGCCAATGTTTAAGGATTTCGTATTTCCTTTAAATCACTAATTAAGAAGGCCAAAAATAATGATTTACTTGTGACGTAAATAGGCAGCAACCACTAAGAGTCTTGTCAAGAATTTGAGTTCACACGAAAATGAAATTTCAAGCTGATTTATGAATACTGGTATACTCGAAAAGAATTTAATTCAAAATAACCCTTTATCAAAGTGGTGTTGTATTCTCAGAAATTCTTGGCTGACGTTCAGTGAAAAATACTTCATAAAGCAAACAAAGTTTATTTATATTTTAAGAATGTCACTTCCCTTGAATTTATTCAAATTAAAGGAACATTTCTATCTCACTTTGCCCAAACTGTCTAAGCACTGGTGCATTGATAGAATGTTTAGGTGCCTAACAAATTCTTCTTTATGTTTCTAATATCTTCCCATGAACACGGTGTAATATTCTTTGTATACACTTTATTATCCGCGAGAAAAAGCTATTGGCATAAACAGATACGCTCATATTTCTGAGGACAATATTCTTAAAATATTGCTAAGAAAGCTTAAATGATGAGACCCCACTACCTTTATGCTGCTAGTACCATTTTCATCAGTCTTTGGTATGACTCGACTGGGGTTCGAACCCTCTACCTCCCGCATCCGAGGAGGACGCTCTAACCACAAAACCACCGGAAAGGTCATATTAAATATTTGTATGGATTGGTTTGTTATAATGTTCGTAAGAAGAGGGTATATTTCTTTTGATGATGTCCAGTTGAAAAATATTTGCTACAACGTATTTCATGTTTCATGGTGCCACGTCAACACTTGTCGTAAAGAAAGACGTAAAGTCATTCAGCGCTTTACTCATTATCATTATTAGGTTTCCAATACAGGCAGTTCCATACAAAATGTTACTTGTTATCTTGCCTTTTCCGTTTTATATTACGACACACGTGGATATTTCTGTATGATGATAAAAGCTGTTTTGCTAATTTTAATATCTCTTGGACTACTTAAGAAATAAAACTGAGTCTCAACTTTAATTTTCAGAAGTTTAAACCATCAATCGATAAAACCCATCTGATGCGTGTTTGATTTTGCATATACTATCCACATCAGTCCCGACATCTACTCTAAATTCTTAAGACTTTCCGCTAAACGTGAGGTCCTAGATTCACTGAAATTGCATATAATCTTTTGGGCACAGTTAATAATCAAGACTTAATTTTAAACGATGGTTTCGTCTGCTTCTGACCGCCAAGGAAGGTCACAGAAATAACCTGTAAGCAATCTTAAGTTTTCTCACCACCCATAGCCACAATTCCTCTAAAACTGAGCGGAAACAATATTTTCATCACAATAGGACTGAAATAGAAAAGCATTTCCTGTTGTCAACACCATTCGTTGATCTCTGAGATTTATCTGTCTCTTTCCCTCTCTTGTTAATATATGTTTTTAAAGCTTCTTTGGTTTCTCTTTCTTGAACAGAATTCGATGTACATTGAAAACACTTGATTAAAAGCCTTCCTTGGTCTACTTACCTATATTGTATTGTATCTCATACAATGAGGTTTATTGTATCTAATACAATGAGGTTTTGCGGCTTTTGGCATTTAGTCTCAGAATATTTAGAGAGGAAATAAAAATAATATTTACGGAAAAGATCTTCCCAGTTTCTTGGGACTATTGTATTGTCCTTATTTTCTGCGGTGGCAAACTTTTGACCTTTCTAAATGTCAGTTATGTTTTGGAGAACATTAAATTTAGAAAACGCTGCAGATTATTTCAATATATTGTTTATATTTAACAGTGTTAAATTTTGATGTTAACCGTTTTCTCTGCCAAAATGAGCAAAATTCAATGATCGTCATTAATATTTGGTTTGTATTAAATAAAGGAGATTCTTTTAACTATGATTGTGAAACTTCTCTAAACTTGTCCAGCTGTAATCATATTTCTTCTGCAGATGCCACAATAAGGCTGTTATAATACTAATAAAAACTGTTAATAGGGCTCAGTTTTATAAAACAGACAGTTTGTGTCCCAGCAGTGTCCGGTTTAGATACGTTATACCGTATTTTGAAGAAGAAAAAAAAACTACGCTCTTCAGACAAAACAACCCTTAACATGCATTTGGATCTTCGTCAAACAAAGACTTGTAAATGAAGAAATTCTGACAAATTCTGAATAAAAGTCTGAAAATTGTCAGCCACGTGCGAGACTATCACACTGTCTTTTTTTCTGTCATCTAATCAGCTTTCTGTGCCAAACAAATTGCTTTCAGTAGGACGATTTTCGCTTTTTCTTAACAGTTTGCACTCAGTCAATTTGGAATATACTGTCAAAGAACACCTCTCTTTTGAACAAGTTACATCGTTAAAATGTGCTGAGTTATAAGCATGTTCCTATCACAAGACCCGAAAACGCTCAACGAAATTAGCCATGTACCAAATATCCCACCAATATTTCATTCAGCAGATTTTTTTTAAATACTGCACTTCTGCAACAAAATGTAGTTATTCCAAACGCGCACTTGAAAACAGTTGAAGATTTTCCTATTTTCTTCTGACGTTCTTTATCTCCCTGCATAATTTCCATGAAAATATTGGTAGTTTGTCCTTCTTATTTTTATCTGATAATCCAAGAAATGTCCCTAATTGCCGTCTTTCCTTTCCTTTCTGTCATTATAAGCTTTGCATACGTCTGAAACATTCTTATGGCCAAAGTGAAGCATCTGATGGGCTTGCTCGTCTTCCAAGGTTGTCTCAAGTAGATATAATAAGAGTTTGTTTCCTTCTTTGATATTTCAGTTAGCATATTATATTGGTCACAATGTGATTTTTTTGTTGGACGTCGTTTTATTTTCCTTCATTTTAGAGTCTTTAAAACATTTGAGAGCATTGTGCAAAGTGATGGACTATTTCTTTAGAGCACTATGCAAAGTAAAGCAGTGTATGCCATCATTTTTTAATGGAAATTGTAGCTATTTATTTCTGGTTGCTACCATTCTCCATTGAAAATTGTTTTAATAGCATATGTAGAATTTCGATGAAAAATAATTCCATGGAGCAAAGGTAACTGGAATGGAGGATACAGTATCTGAACATCTTTCTATGGAACATACGAAATTGGAATGGGGTATAACAGTACTTCATTTTTCCATGGAGCACAGTAAAATCTACATCAATGTACACAGCATCTGTGAATTTAGTGTCTCAGTTTTAAGTTCGACAATTTTGGGGAGCGTTATCATCTTTATTTCATGGTTCAATAGACCGGAGCTGAAAATTTACTAAGAGTTTTGGCTGTACCAAGAAATGTTTTAAGTGGTTTACTATTAATACATGCATGGAAGCAAACAATGATAGGAAATCTTGGTTAATGCCTGATTTCGTGCTCGCAGATACTCAGCAATTTAGAAAAGAATTCCGACCAGAGTTGCCTTATTCCATTATTGTCCACTTTCTGTCAACCAGTTTCAATTTACGTGGACTAAATAAGGTGATGTATCATTTTTCATGTAATGTAACTGCCACTCGTATTAAAGTAATGACCTTTTATTACAGACCCATTAAGTCTTACATGATTGATCTTCAATACGGATGTTCAATCCATATTATTTACTCGAACACCCAGACTGGAACTAGTATGTGTTTTCACTGACGTCCGTGCATCAATATTCGTGGATGCACCGAATCAAACTAGTTTGATTTATTTTGAGTTTCATTCACACTGTATAAATAAAAACATAAAGACGGATGGCTTAAAGAGAGTGTATGTAATAAATACTAAACAGCATTGGTGTTTTCTTCCGTGTCGGAGAAACGAATTCGTTTCATAATACGTCTTTGTCTGACGGTCTCGGCGTAATCCTTACGCGGTAAACAAATTTATTCTTTTCGTGGACTCCAAATAAAACACAAATGTAGTTCTGTTCAGGTCTCAGAATCCCATCGTCAAATACAAACCCTCATCAGAAAGTCAATCACTGGCTTTAGATCACATTTTCAGTTCTTATCAAGATTTGTGATTTAAACATTTTGCATCTAATGGAAAGCTTTGATTTGTAAATCACTTTCGTATAAAGCCCTCTACAAGGTGGCTAATTTTGTTATATGCCTAAAGTGTACTAAATTAAAATGATAACTAAAGGTCTATATAAAATCCATCCAGATAAACACTTTCCGATGAAACTGTTATTATTTTACAATTGATGAAATACAGACTTCAATATATATATATATATATATATATATATATATATATATATATATATATATATATATATATATATATATATATATATATACGTATGTATGTATGCATGCGTGTGTGCGTGTGTACACAATTGCTTCATGCGACCTGCCTTGCGTATTTTTGTGGGTTAAACTCATTTTGGAGAATTTTCCAGTTTTTTAATTTGTATTTTTTGGCTTATGGTAATAGCTGGTGTATTACAAATAAAAATAACTAATTTGACATTTGTTCCTAAACTTACCCCACCTCCACCTCCACCCCACCACAGCCACCAACAAACAAACAGACAAACAAACAAGCAACAACAAACAAAACAAACTTAGAAACACTTATAAGACTCGATTGTTTTTAACATTATGTATAGTGTTGTGGTATATTTGCAATACTGTTTCTAAGGCAACTGCCACATTCATAGAATATATCGATTGTTACCATCGCAACCAAAAATTCACAAGAATAATTATAAGCAAAAAAATCTAAACACTTACAAAAGAGCAATGAAAAACAACAGAAATAATAAAACATTTTAGAATAATTCGATATTTTTATCATTTTTTAAAATCTGTCCAGGGACTTGGGTCATTAACTCCTACAAAAGTTTGTCCATCGGAAAAGAGCAGCTGTCACATAACAATTTACACAGAAACGTGCCCTACGCGATTCCCCTATGTAATGTGACAAGTCAAGAAATTCATTGTATACAGTTTGTGTTCTATCACTGTCGCCCATTTTTTTTTTTTTAATCTCTCTCTCATTAATAAACTAGCTCAACACAAAATATAAATCATGTTCCAATCAAATGTGTAAATCTAATTTTGCCTGTTTACCAGCTCCCGGAGGAGACTATGACAAATGCCTTTCCTCGTGCCTTCGTCTAGTACACCACAAGCAATTAGAACGAATTGTCACCAAGTTTCTCTCTCTTTTACCTCCTTTGTATTGATTCTCCTTGAATCAAGCATCAAGAACATGGTGCCTTGAATTCCGCATATCATTAGGTCAGGGAGATTATGTTTGAGTGAATGTCTACCGCTGCCTTATAAGAAAAAATATAACTTCTTCGTTCCATATTTTGCGTAAGACTCACGAGCTTGTCAATGTCAGAAAAATACTTTTCTCTTTTAAAGTTATGAAATTCATATTTCAATTTGTTTTTGACGCATTGTACAAGCTAAGTGTCTAATATAGAGTCGATCACTGCCCCTAGCTGATATACATGACTACACTTAGGACACAAACTAAACATCTATATGTTAAGTGTCTCTGTTACTTTCATGTACTGTGGTTGAAATTTCTTAATATCAGTCCCTCAAGATGATAGGCATTGCGACACATAGGACGCAAGCTTAATATGTATATGGGGTCACTCTACAGATATTGTGAACTTCTTAATGTCAGGTGCAAGATGAAGCTGTTTGCATTTGCAACATGCACAAAGGAGAATGTTGGCATACCTCTATGCAACTTTCATGTACTGGGCTGAAATTTCTTTGCATATAATACGTGTGGGACCGTACATGATCTAAGCACACAACTGACCAAAATGGCTACTCCCATGTGCTCGAAAAATCAGCATGAATTAGTCTAAAGTACACTATCTTTAGCAGTCATTAAAGTTAGGAAAATTTTTTTCTTCTACTCTTTTGTTTTTGACAAGTTACTTCTGAAGTACAGGAAGTGAAAATGACCAAGCGGAACTAGCATTTTTGTAATAGGTTCACAACTGAAGTAAGGCCAACCTGTATATTCTGTAACTCATACTCTATAATTCTATACCAATTAATCATACACCAAAATAAAGGGAATTAAAAGTTACTTTAACAGTACCTAAGATACACGAGGTTTTTCTTAAATAGCCAGTATAACCAGTGAGGAAGACCAGGAAAATTCTTTTATTTTTAAAATCTAACCCTATGCAAAATACAACACTGTAATACTTCAAACAAATATGAAAATTTGTGCAATTATGTTTCTTATTTTCATATCATCATGTATAACGTTCGCAACAAAACGGTACATTTACTTATGCATTACAATAAGCTCTTTATATGTATTTGCTCTTGGTTGCACAATATGCCTTGTGGCAGTATCGTGTATGCAATGACCTCAGTTATGGGGAAATTAGAAGTCTTGAATGAAGTCAACTTAAATTTAAAACTGTTGCATTAAGTGAAAGTAAAATACAGTGAAGATTTTTCTTTTCATTCATTTGTTAGTGACATTAAGAAATAAATTATAACAAAATTCACATTCTTTCTTATGCTAGTGTTAGAACAATAAGCAAACATTTTAACCTTTGACCTTTGACATCCATGAACCTCATCTGTTCAATCCCTTTTTATACTGTACAATTTATTAATGATATCTCAGGAATAATAGTGGCAAGTTTCATGTTCCTGTCTTTCAGCATAACATTGGTTTTATATGTTGAGAAAAAGCAATATGCATTTTTAAAGTAACCCACTTTATGTCATAATGGGGGTGGGGCCTAAGCTTGTGTGGGACTTTGCTACTAATGAATTCTGTTCTGTGGGAAAACATAAGAATTATTGAAAATTATTGTTTTGATGCTTTGAACTTAAATGTTTCAGCTATACAGCCAAAATGAAATCATAAATATGTGGTCTTTGTGGGGCGGTCTACAGATATTATGAACATCTGAGAGAGTGACACGAGTAAGCTGAGGTTTTTTGCATTTTCAACACACATATTGTAGAGAATGTTGGCATACCTCTATGTTACTTTCATGTACTGTGGCTGAACTTACTTTGGATACTGTACTTTTGGAGAGTGCACATAATCTAAGCACACAGTTGACCAAAACGACTGCTCACATGTGCTCGAAATTATGAGCCTGAATTAGTGTAAAGTACACTCTCTTTAGCTCTTATTCAAATAGGGAAAATGAATTTTGCCAGACTGGACAATATCAGCTTCTGAAAGTGTGATGAATGAATTACCAATTATATAAAACTGTAAAAAAAAGTTATCGGCTCTTTTGGTTGTTTTACAATTTACCCCTGAAGTCATATGACACAAGGTGAAAAATCTTAATACAGTATGAGAAGAAGTAGGTCAATACCTGTAGACATGGCGACAAATATGACACAAGGTAAACATCTTTATACAGTATGACAAGAAGTAGGTCAATACCTGTAGACATGGCGACAAATATGACACAAGGTAAACATCTTTATACAGTATGAGAAGAAGTTGGTCAGTACCTGTAGACATGGCGACAAATATGACACAAGGTAAACATCTTTATACAGCATGAGAAGAAGTAGGTCAGTACCTGTAGACATGGCGACAAATATGACACAAGGTAAACATCTTTATACAGCATGAGAAGAAGTTGGTCAGTACCTGTAGACATGGCGACAAATATGACACAAGGTAAACATCTTTATACAGCATGGGAAGAAGTTGGTCAGTACCTGTGGACATGGCGACAAATATGACACAAGGTAAACATCTTTATACAGCATGAGAAGAAGTTGGTCAGTACCTGTGGACATGGCGACAAATATGACACAAGGTAAACATCTTTATACAGCATGAGAAGAAGTTGGTCAGTACCTGTGGACATGGCGACAAATATGACACAAGGTAAACATCTTTATACAGCATGGGAAGAAGTTGGTCAGTACCTGTGGACATGGCGACAAATATGACACAAGGTAAACATCTTTATACAGCATGAGAAGAAGTTGGTCAGTACCTGTAGACATGGCGACAAAATATGACACAAGGTAAACATCTTTATACAGCATGGGAAGAAGTAGGTCAGTACCTGTAGACATGGCGACAAATATGACACTAGATAAACATCTTTATACAATATGACAAGAAGTAGGTCAGTACCTGTAGACATGGCGACAAATATGACACAAGGTAAACATCTTTTATACAGTATGAGAAGAAGTTGGTCTTTGCTCAGATTACTCCTATATAAAACTTAAACAGTAGAGTAATACTTAGACACGTTTAATCAATGTTTCCTGCAAACTGAAAATTTCACTTGCAACTATGACGTCATTCATTCCTTAATTGCTGTAAAAGTTTCTTTTCAATCAATTAAAAAAACAAAAAACAAAACGCCATTATGTTGAACTTTGATTGTAGTAATTTAATGTATTTATTTTAGAATTAATTTAACGTCCACCACTGCTGTTATGTTTTTGTCTGTTGTTAGGCGTTTACATACCTAAAGCTCGGCGCATAACGTATAGGTGGAGATTATGACGTCAGAATTTAAAACATTGCATGTATCCAGCCAACGCAACTGTTACATTGATACGTAATGACCTTTCTGGATCAACCCATTTGCCCTGTATGTACTAGCTTTAGTCGAGTAACAATATAATAATTGTAGCTATTTTGCACCTATAACTTACATATTAAGACGTATATAATGAATGCATTGTATTTCTACAGATCTACATTTCTAATTTTGTACATGTTCGCTTTCTATCAGCATATTACGTGCGTGTTACAGATAATGCCAAATACAGTTTTATATCTAATATGAAAAAGAAAATCTCGGTATATTTAGAGTACAAGTGGATATCTTATCACTGTTAAGACTCGGATATTTCAGGAACACGAACTTGTTTTTTAGTATAGAATTTCAGAATCTCTGGCATATGCGCATTGCATTTTGGTAGATGACGACGAACATCAGTATATTCACTATCTGCCTTTTTTTTTCTCAAATGATTTATAACGAAGCACACACGAGTCGCGCCTTAAGAACAACTGTAAAGTTTATCAGTCATCGCAAGAGTTATATTTTCTTTTGTATAAATCAATATAACCCCTGAATAACGAGCGAAACGAAATAAATCCAAGTCGTATTTATACAGAGAAGATCCCAAACAACTCCACACACTGTTTCTTAACACGATGACTAATAGCATAGCAATAATAATAATAATAATAATAATAATAATAATAACAACAACAACAACAACAACAATAACAATAACAACAACAATCTCCTTTGATTCTTTATCGGCATCATTATCATTGCGAATGTTGATCAACTAAGTTCATGGGCGTCCGACCCAAATGCAACTTTATAATAACTCCATTCAATAACTTACCACTAATACCCATGTTTCCTACCTCACTGAAAATACTAGTTGTATGAAGGATATCATCATAAAGCCAGAAGGTGGTATCTTTTCTTCATTTCTTGATTTTTAACTTTATAACTTTTTTTGGTAAGAAAATTTATTACTTTTTGGTAAAAATAATAACCATTCAGATCAAATTCAAATTCTTTAATAATCGAAATCTCTGAAAATGACAACAGCACAACTACAACATTACATACCCTGGTATGAAGCCATCTGCCATAATTTCATTACTTATCGTGATGCTGGAGACATGTCGAAGTATTATTTAACTTTTATGATACACTTTTTACATATTTAAGGATCCATACACTCGAAGGAAAATCCATTATCTTGCACTTTATTAAATATTTGGGGACATTGTCTATAAAGATATTGGAAACAATATCCTGTGACCCACTGCCTACAAACGAATATTTGAACGAGTATTGAAAACTTCTCATAAGCTAAAGAGCACAGAATTCTCGTATCAGAAAGATCGAGAAAAGTGAAAATAACAGCAGTGATATAAATACTGAGATCTTTTTGGAATGCTGAGACAACAAGCCGACGAGACAGATTTACGGCAAGTCGTAAATTGAATAATGATTCCTACGGCATCACATCTTTTGTTAATTTTTTCATTCTGTACAGTGCTATTAATAAAATGACTAAAACTGTATAAACAGTTTCATTTTCCATCTTTAAATAAAGACAGAAGTCGCAATCGCCAAATTTTAGGTCCAGTCTCTAACTCAAATTTATAGCTCTGCGACACAATAAAGTAGCCGGTGTCATCATAACGATGATCTAATAATCTAATGATTAAGTCAGTTCGAGCTGCTCGGTAAACGTTGAATTTACAAAGGAGATCATCCTTATCTACGTAATATTTAAATAAGGAGTCTTCAAAACCTTGATGAATGGCAGCTGTTTTGCAATAGTCTTTCTTGACATAAAATACAAGTATCACGTGAAAAATTCAATGAACGACACATATAATTGTTGGATAACATTTGGTTCTGACTTCTTTTATTGTAATTTTTAATTGTTAATCACCAAAGTGCGCATTGCGTCACCATTTGAATCACGTAAATATTGCGAGAACTGTGAATGAATTCCGGTTCCTAGTCATCAAAATAATTTTGTCCTGATAAAACCAGTGAATTTTTAATAATAGAAGCATATAATATTAAGCAATAGCAAAATTATACCATGATAAGGCTAGCTCTAAACACATGCATACACATACACACACCACTACCACCACTACCACCAACAGCAACAATAACACCACCACCACCACCAATAATAATAATAATAATAATAATAATAATAATAATAATAATAATAATAACAACAACAACAACAACAATAATAATAATAATAATAATAACAACAACAACAACAACAACAACAACAACAACAATAATAATAATAGCAAGACAGCATCTAAAATTAACGTTTCCTAAAGTTACAAATGTACTGTTGTGATGCTTGGAAAGCAGGAGGTAACTATCCGATCAAGATGCCTAATGAAAGGCAATCGATCGGCAATGTATTGACAAGGCTTCAACAGTCTAAATGTAATACAGTATCATATACATAAAAACGACACATTTCATTTTATTTTATTTTTTTTAAATATCAACACATCTATCAGAAAATAACATTCTTGCTAAAGTAAACAACTGACTGACTTGTGATTAGGTTAACATGTTGTATAACTGTGATGACGTCAATGTTTTCCACTAACTTAACCTTTAAAGTGCACAGAACATAACTTTAAACTGCTGAATGAGCAGAAACGAAACAGATATGCATTGAAATTATTAAAACAAACAAATCTCTTGTCTGTTTCAGTGTTATTGATGCTAGAAAGTGCCTTGAAGCAGGATACTTTGATCAGGGACACACATGTGCTCCGACAAGAGTTATTTTATAACTTTAGGGTCTGCCATGAAAATTATAAATTAGGCCAAATCCTATTTTAATTAAATACACTCTCTTTCATCCCTAATGAAAAGGTAGTCTCAAAGTAGATCTAGACTTTTAGAAAATGTATACAAAAAATGAAGGAAATACACAGGTTTCTTTAACATATACACTCTTCTAACGTTCCGAAGAATTTCGCGAAACAACAAACTAGCCAGGGTTGATGAGTTTTGATCCTGTCATGACCAGTAACATGGATTCTGGTTTTTGGTTGTATGTTTTGTTGTTGCATTAATCAAAATATCAACTATTGATGCAACAGAGAAAACATACCTTCTATCAAGATGTTTCAGGGAATATGATGCACATCTACACATGATCCATTTGAGTTTACCGATAAACATCGATCCAACATTGAGAAGTTTTTTTCTAAGGGACAAAATAGTACAAATAGAATTTAGAATGAACAGCTCTAAAAATGTTTGTTACTAGATCTCACATTAGATCTGGGCAACATATATATTTTGGTAGTTGGAAAAGAGGCCTTACAATCCACACTGTCACGTGCCCCCCTACGGAATTATTACTAACACCGGAGAAGGACGGACAGTTAAAAGATTAAATAGCTCCGAGACCCCAGTCAGCAAGGCCGGCGGTCTAGGTGCATAAAGTATAAAAATAATAAGGTGAAAGGTATAACAATTTTATAAACTATATCACGGTATTCAACAATTACAGGAAAATTTTTCAGTGCAATTGCTTCCAATCAATACAAGACCTATTCAAATTGCCAGTTTATTCATCACGCGAAATTAAAAGTGAGAGTGTTTCCTTCTCGTGTCCCTTCTATGTTACTCATCTGTAACTTCCGCCTTGTATCCCGATTCGTTACTTCCGGTACTCTTGTTTCCTTCCCCGGCCCTGCGCCTTTGCACAACTGCCTATTCTCCTGGCTCTGGTCCTTCGCACAATTACCTATTCTCACGTGCTGTCCACGTTTTCTCTCTCTAATCTTCGGGTGGCGTCCTATCCCACTCGGAAAGCTTTCTGTGGATTAGAAGGGACGTACAATTTTGTCCCCTTGTTCAATCACAATTTTGTCTCCTTGATTAATACACTCTCACATACCTTTCATCAGCAAAATGGCACTTAAATTATCAGGTCAACTCATACACTCAAATCTAAATATTCCACTCACACTTGTTTTATAATAAAGGCTATAACAACAACAATAATATCACGACTTCTGATACATACACACATATCCCTAATTCTCGATATAGTAAACTATCAACATTAACAATATTCCTACACATTTCCTACCTCACAAATTATAAAAGACACATACAAATATAAAATGCCCAATTATACGTGCACAATGCCAACATGCCTAACTCGGCATAATCCACAACTATATATTCAAATACAAACAATTTCAAGTTCTAACATTACTCACTATTAAATTCAGTTATGCACTACGATGCAACATCGTAGCAGATTACACCATCCACTTCGATTCTATCCTAACAACTGCATACATTAATTGAATATTAATAATTCGCCATACGCGACGTTACGACAGGTTGATAATTCAGCTATACAAAGATTAAGTTTCTACTAAATTAAATGCACATAATAACGTATAAATTTTACGACACCTAGTTAGGAAAGTGAGACAGATTCGGATGAAGATATTTTATCTCAGAAGCCTTTGTTCCAAATCTCGTCCGAAGTTTCTAGAACACCTTTTCCCGCTCTTTTTCACGAGTGCCCAATTTGCTCTCGGAGTACGTGATGTTTCTTTGGTCAAATCAAACTGAACTGATTCTTCCAAAACGAGTATAACAGGATAATGTTTGGCTGCATGAGAAACCCGCCCCATGACTATATTAGTTCTGACTGGATACCGGTGATATCTTTGAAAACTGTATGGGTTAGTAGCACTGATATGTTATAATGTCGGGTTTTCCGGTCTCTTAGCTTAAGCCGACCGGTGACATCAATGGCTGATTGCAAAACAAACAGAGTTTCTCACCACCGCGGCAAGTTTCTCTTTGAGTTAACTTAACTGTGAGGCAATGGCTAAGACACGGACAGGTAGATTCTTTCTTTCAGAATCGGTCTAAAGTCGTAATATTATATAACACGTACTGACATTACCCAAGTTACACTGAATTACGAATTCTATCAGAAGACATTTGTAAACATGAGGCAGGGATTGTTAGCAAATTTTCAAACACAATGTGACACACCAACCAGATTAGATGCAAATTCAATTGTAAATAAAATGAAGTACTTATTCGAGCCGATATTCACTGGAGTTAAACTAATACGAATACAAGGCGCGTCTCTCATAAGCTGTGACATCAATACATATAGAAAATAAATTTAAGACAAAGCGTGGTCATTCAACGAAGAATAAACGTTTCTAAAAAATGGATGAAGATGCAATGCAATGTTTGTGCCTTATTCTTTAAACATGTAGCGTGCAGTCTATGAAAATAATTTTTGCCTTCAACCAATTACATCAGACAACAATAAACCTCAATTTTGTCAGCACCATTAGCTCGGGTAAATACTTCTAATACAGAAAGCGCTATCAAGCTCTTGCATCTTGCCTATAGAAGATCAAATTATGCCAAATTAAAGTACTGTATGAAAATCCACGAACAAAAAAATCCAGGATAAGTATTCGTGTAAGTTATCTCTGATGCATTCAGAATCCAGCATACAGAAGAACATAAATGGTTCAATACAAACGTATTTACCATCTGGTTCTCACATCAGCTTCCATGCGGCAATAGCATCAGAAGTGAAGAGACCATTAGCCATTGCTTGATTTTTGCAGGAATCTTATGGCTTTCTTTCTATATCATCTTTCTGTAGCAGTTTTATGAAAAAGGTGTCAGTAGAAGTTGGCAAGCTGACCTGTATGTATTTCGACGGATGTATAAATAGAGATAGTCAATTAATAAATGTAGAATATACTGCTTATATTATAGCAAGAATTCACATAACATAAAATGATCCAGTATTTTTCTGTGTTAATTTTACCTCCATGTAGTAGCTTCGCTTTACATCATGCAACCTGCTGCAGAAAAAGAAATCAACAGATCCTTCAGTTATTACTGACGTTAACAAGGACAAGGTGATTTTGACTTGTGCTCATGTCTGGAGTATCTATGCACAATAAAACAACAACAACAACAACAACAACAACAATAATAATAATAATAATAAAATTAAATAACAAACTTAAAAAGTAGCAACATTAAAAAATAACAAATTGAAAAATTAACAGCTTGGAAAAAATGTATTAGTTTATGCTACTTAAAAATTTTCAGACTCACGTGTAGTAGAGAAAAACTTTGTCTGAGGCAACTTTCCTGAATTATAAAATCACTTTTCATCCAGTTTTGTTAACTGTTAACTAATTTTTATTTGGATTTTAGTTCAGTTGTATTAAGACCGTTGTAAGATTTCCACTGGTCCTCGAAAGGCTGCTAAAAATCTGAGGTCAGTGATCGCCCAGACTGTATGACTCCTGTGCTCACAAAACCCACACAACCAGGCTACCAACGTTTCTTTCAAAATAGTGTCAGCCAGTAGATTTAAATGGAAATGGCGGTATGGAGTCAAGGGGAAATTCTATGGTAAAATGGTCAATAGGTCTAACATGGGCATAGTATTATAGGGTCAAACGTGTTTATGGGCTCAAACGTGTTTATAGGGTCAATAGTTTTTTTTAGGGACAAACTGAAATGGTAATGTTAGAAATTTGATCCACAATCCAACACATCGCACATACTATCCAAAATCCCAGTCCAGCACCCTTTCTTTGATTACTCTCCAAACACATAGCCCTACAATCCAGCATCCTGTTTTTGATTACTATCCAAACAAACACACCTACACGCCAACAGAAAGGATAGAAGAGTTTATACATATACTTTCACACAAAAATACAAACATTTTACCAGACACAAGGGTATGAAGTGTTTATTAATACATTATACCTTCTCATACATACAAACACGAAGAAAAGAGAATGAGGTAAAAGGAGTTTTATGTTTTGGTTGTCAACAACATATACATAGACAACAGACATATACATGCGCAACACACATATACATACACAACACACATATACACAAAACATAAAACACCAATTTTTTTTGGCAAATATGATTAGTAGCTCTATTTTCTAGAGATCTGAGTGGCCCTTAAAAGGGCCGTTTTTTTGGTAGACACACTTTAGTGTCTACACTTCACGGGTCGGGTTCTACTTCAATATTTAGTGATAATGGCGAGCCTAAAAGGAGTCTCATGCGCTTCCTTCTCCCAATCCTCTGGGGGTTTTTTCTTCTTCCGATATCGACTCTTTATCATCCCCTCTGACTATTTTGTTCTTGTACTTTGATCTAATTTGTAATGAGACGAGGGAGTTCCTTTTTCCAACTCAAACACTCTTTTTCTTGCTTCTTTTCTGTTCAAGCCTTTCTGATCTTTGTCACCTATTCCTCCACGATTTTTCTAACAATCTCTTTGGGTGATTTTAGTTAGGATGTCTCCCTTTTTAGATGGCATTTGCTCGGGTAGCATTCCATTTCTTCATCCATTCTACTTTTTCCATTAGGCTGTCCCAATCCTCTGTTTGACAGACTGTCAAATGATGCTTGTTCACTGGTGGAAGATGCAGCAGCTCGGTTTTTTATTGGGAGAGGGTCTCCTCCGCTCCATTTCCAATTCAGTATCCTAGTATTCCATGTATTGACTGGGGTTTCAGTTTGGGTGGCCATACTTCTCCTTCTCTTCCTCTTCCGCCATGTGCTTGTTTGCCTTACTGTTAGTTCGTTGGTGCAACAGGGACGCGACTAGGATATATCACTGGATGGTGGTAAACTCCGTTGTGTCCAACATCGGATTTCCCTGACGACATCGTCTCTTTTCATTTTGCAGCGTCTGGTAGTCCGTCAGAACTACTTCTTCCAAAATGGAGAGGACGAGCTCGTTTTCCAGTTTGAAATGGCTATTGGCCCTCCATAATAATCTTCTTTCGATGGAACTCCGTCAGGAGGCGATTAACACGCTCCAGATGTACTAGTGTTATAGTTCTATTGTCGCTCATCTTTTTTTTTCTTTTTTTTTGGGCGATAATGGATGAAGAAAATACACACATTATTCTACACATCATGAAACATGATCCTTGTAATTTTACATTATTTAATAGAGTTGATACGGTATTTCTTTTAAAAAAGTCAACGATGTCGTCTTTGAGAGGAGGTAAGTCATAAGAATAAAAGTATTCCAGATTGTGATCGCTGGGAAAGTAGATGGCTAATCCAAGGGATTCCTGGTAGATTACTGTCGTTTGGGCTGATGTTATAGACGTGCACATCTTAAAGTTTGCGATGGAGAAATTCATATCTAGTACATTCCACAGGATTCCAAGAAGCTTTGTACGAAATGTGAGTCAGAAGATAACAATATTTCTAAGTATCCGTTTTATTCTTTTGTTTTCACTGAGTCTAAAGGATGTAATTGTTCTTCTTCTAAAATATCCACGGGATAATAATCACGCCCAAAGGAAGGTAGTGAAAGAACGGAGACCATCTGGCATGTTCCAGGAAAGCTGAGTCTTTATACCCCCACCCCAACTCGTGGATCTTCACACCACAACTGAAACAATGTACTTAGTCTCCTGTCTCGAGTATACAAATCCGGCACTGGCTAATGCTTTGGTTCTGGATAGTCCATCCTTATCTTTAGGCCACTGTTTGAACAGCTTGATTCAACATTCAAAGTAACGATAACCAGACAAAGCAACAGGAAACGTGTATTTGTCTTTACATCGAGATGAGTTAGTGGAATCCAAAGTTGTTTGCGAGTGCATGGACGAGATCCGTAGATAGCTGTATCACATTTCCCAGTACAGTAGAAAGGTCACTGCATCGCTAGCAGAGCAGGAAGGCACACGAACTGTATCGATTTCGATGGTTGAGGAGCGGCAATGTCGTGCTACATCGTTGATATTTCAGAGTACGGCATCTCTCTAGGTGGAAGGCACATCATCACACTCAAGTGGATTATTGAACTTTGAGTCTGTATTGGGCCTCTTACTCATTATTGCTGTGTTGAATTATTTACCATATTTCTAGGTGAGCGTTTTGTATTCACGATCAAATGTTGGTCTTGGAATTTTCTCATTTTTATACTGGTCTGGCATTCGCAATCGTTTCTGGCAGAAGATCTGATAAACGTTTTATAAAGGTCGAATGACGATTTGATGGTTTTGTAAACGTACAATTATGTGTGGATCTAATGTTTTCAAGCAAAAAGTATCGATCTTGTCTTGACTGTAAAGACATCAAAGTCGATATACAGTCAGCCCCTTTGACTTTGAACTTGGTATGAATTTGTCCCTGTTGGTCTCTGTATTCAGGGGATACAAGCTCTGTTACTTCTTAGTAATTTACCGAGATCAAATCTTCACGGACGATCTTTGAGTGTGTCATGATTATTCCTTTCTCGTCTACCAGTTGAAGGAGCGACTTGGATTTGCCAAGTGTTCTGTCTTGGGCAATATCAGACATTATGACAATTTTCATTTGTTCTTTTTCCATGCAAACTCAGAATGCGTCGGAGGAAAATATTTCTCTACCTCCTTTTCCTTAAAACGGGGTACCAACTTAATATTTTTGGCAACATCAAAACCTGGAGCTGTGTATATAGGGCATGAGTATGCTTTACTTGTTAGTTATAATTCCTTAAATTTTAATTGCAGTTGCATTTCCCTCTCTTCTTTTTGCACTTGCATTTGCATTACTCTTTCATCTTTTTGCATTTGCATTTCTCTGTTCCTTTTGCATCTGTATTTCTCTTGCATCTTTTTGCATTTGCATTTCCCTTGCTTCCTTCTCTCTCTCTCTGCATTTGTACTTGCATTACGTCCCGCTGAGGCTGAAGCTTTCTTAACTCAACTTCCATCTGGTGTTTTTAAACTGCAATTCTGTTGATTTCCTGTCCGAAGCAGCTAAAGACTTCCTTATCAAACCCAAAGCACTTTTACCAAGAATACCCTTTTTTCAACAAATAACTAATCAAAATATTAATTATCTCTTGCTTCGTTAAAGCTCGAGTAAATCATCCTTTTTTAACTAATCTAACCCTTCCTTGGTAGATCTGAATCAAAGTCTTTTACATTACATTATCACGTGAAAGTTTGTCGGACTCACTATAAATTCCCCAAGTATGTGAAATACCAGGGACAAAGAAAATTTCAAACAAAGTGAATTAAAAAACCCAATTATAATCGCTCTGAAATATTCAAATCCCGAAACGAGCTGCCATATTTCTTTTTACTACTTTATGATCTTAAAACAAGTAATAAAAAAGAGCGAAAACTATCAAGTTTTGTAAAATTGAAAATATACTTTATTTCCCTAAATTACAAAGCGAAAAAATAAAAATAACTTATAGTATGGTGAATGAAATCATAATTTTCCTAAGTAGTTTCATCAGTCCGAAAGTATTGAGTAATTTAAATGAGTTACGGTGGTATTCTGAAGATGTTCGCTAAATGTACTGGCGTACTAATAATATTGGTGAAATCACGATGATATAATCCTAAAATGCCTTCAAATGAATTCACAGTAATTTCATAACAGCTATAATTCTGAATAAGAGAGCACTTTGTAAATCCGACGGATGATTGAATTAAATAAATGAATCCCCCGAAGCAAACACACCTAATATCTTCCAAGACTGAAAATAATACTAGGAATGTCTAATTCTCCAGTAAAAATCTCATGTACAAATCCAAGTCGTAGTTTCAGGAACAGATGAAAGACGCATATTCCTTCTAGAATGATTTCAAATAGTAAATAAGATTAGATGTTAACCAATTAGAAAATAGGTCATCCTGGTCTTTCAAGAACTCATGTCCTTGTCAGATCACGTGATGTTTACTTGAACAAGAGTACGAGTGAACCTTAAAACTTTATGAATGAATTTACGTACTATACAAGAAAGATTCGTCTTTACAGTGCAAATTTAAAATCAGTAAGAAAATTAGCATTTGAAATACTATTAGCTATTATATTGCTATAAAAAAAGACTGCACATTATATATATATATATATATATATATATATATATATATATAAGGTATATATATATATATATATATGTTATATATATACATATATATATATATATAATATATATATATATACAGACTACTTATATATTACACATATCCATAACTTGTGTCACGAGGCTTCATTTGGCATATACAGTCTGGCACCTGGGACGCGCTTTATTTTGGCGTACGTAGCAACGTTGTTATTAAACCTTTCGTGAAGTGGTTGTTTGATCGGCCTTTATGCGCTAGCTAGAGGCAGTAGTGTGGAACTTAATTTATATGCAGACTATTTTAGGCGGAAACCAGGATTCGGAAAGGCAATCTTTGGTTTACTAATATGACGATTAGAGCGCTTCGCCCATCCCCCACATTAATTAATGATATAGTTTCTTTCATAGACGTGAACTGGAAATGCTTCCAGTCTGATTAGATAAAAATAATTTTGATTAATATTATCTACCGAGAAAGAAAACCCACTTAAGAGCACAGCTTAAGTATCATATGGAAAGAAATATGTACCATGTTTTAACAATTTAAGCTGAGCCAATGACTACGCGAATTAGTCCTCAAAGTTTAATCGAACTGTCGTTGTTCACTCTCGTGCACAAGTTAGGGTCATTGGCACATATACATAAATATCTCGATCGTTGTATGACTAACAAGAAATTTCTGGAGTAATTAAACCTTTATATTTATATTCTACGACCATATAGGACTCACGGTACTAATTCAGCTTCCACAGTAAACCTATGCAAATACCATGAAATGAAAAACTAAATAACTTTAAATTCTGAATGCTCGTTATCGACCAATAATTATCAGTATAGACACGTCCTGGATGACAGCTTGTGTGTGGAGAAAACCATATGAGGCTTGGAATTTTCTGGATCCACATGTGTTTTTAATTCCGCACCATAGAGTCAAATACTAATTTCAGTAATGAGTTTTCCAAACTAAAGTCAACAAAAAGACTGAAATTCCAGCAATAAAACATTTTCTTTAATTTTTATCTTGTACAACTGGGATAACCTCTCAAAAGATTCCTTCTACTAAAATCTTAATTTGATTATCAACCAATCCTGGCTTGTCAAACCCATAAATACTCTATTTTATGTTCACCCATATCAAGACTGGTTTTCATTCATCCATATAATTTGTACAGTGACTCCTGAACGTCCAGATGATTTTGCAAATATGAATCAATTATGGACGCAAATTAAATTTCTTTGAGACGCACTCTTTGAGACAATTAACATATTTGGAAGTTAAAAAAATCGGATGATTAAACAGTCTACTTATAATATATATATATATATATATATATATATATATATATATATATATATATATATATATATATATATATATATATATACATAAAACTATCTTTCTATCTATAGATCTATTTCTGTCTATCTATCTATCTATCTATCTATCTATCTATCTATCTCTCTATCTATCTATCTATCTATCTATCTATCTATCACTCTTTATGTATGTATGTATGTATGTATGTATGTATGTATGTATATATGCATGCATGTATGTATGTATGTATGTATCATAGAACACATTAGAAAAAATAAAACGAAAAAAAAAATTAAAAGTAAAGTTGAAGAACTGTCTCGTATTCTAGATACAAAATATCACATCAGGAAACAAGAGTTTCTGAATAAGACAAATTATATAAATATACATGATGATATATTTAGTCCAATGGAAACAAATTCATACATAGATGTATGTGATTTGATATGACAAATAAACAATCTTGTCTTAGATTTACAAAGTAATTGCAGAAGCATTACTTGGTCTTAGTTCTGCTCACCTCTCAAAGAAATCTATCCAATATCTTAACACCAACAAAATTAACAGTATTGCAACATTAACTAAACATGTTCATATGTTATTTCTTTATTAGATTGTTAGTAACAATAGGAAAGCGTAGGTTTCTCAAAAGTCTGTTTTTTTTTTAGAAGAATAGCATTTTATAAATTATTTAGATACTGACTAACCAAACCGTGCTTCCTTAATTTTTCATTTACGTTATCAAAGTTCTTTGTTCTCCTTTCATTGCACTCCTTATTCTTTTCTGTAATTCTGTAATTCTTCAGTTTATTTATTTTGTGTTTCTATTTGAGCTTTAGATTCAGATAGTTTCTAATTGAGCTTTAGATTCATCAAGATTGAAGTAATTAAATAGAAAATGAGTAGCCGTGAATGATAAAGCATTAGCAACAACTTCTAATGCTGACCAAGTGATCTTGGTAATAACGGTAATCTTGGATTGATCCAGGACTTCAAAACAAAATTTGTAACTCTGTATATCTCCTACTGTGTGAAATGTAAAATACAGAAGTTTTTCTCTAGAAAATACATATGTATTGGCTGAAATTAATAGTCTTTTCTAATCATAAATATACAGGTTTATTGTGTATACGTATATGATTAGTTTTACCATCAACAATAACGTGGAAAAAATCAAAATCAGTTATGCTGTTCATTATCGTGTTTACATTATTGGAATATAAACCTGAATTACGTATTTTAACAACATATCGATGTTGACCTTATGAATTTGTTCAGACCTTACCAATCCCTAAACATATCATGTTCACTTTGGAATTTTATTTAGGAATAAATAAATCAGAAATTGTTCTTAATATATTTTTAATCTTGCAATTACTATTTTGTAAAATGTATTGTACAGTTTAAAAAGACCATCTTGTTCAAGCTTGAAAGGAAATCCTAAATTAAAATGGAATCAATTTAAAGCTAATATATTTTCCATATTTTGTCATATGCAAGTATTTTTTCATATCATCTGTACTTAAATAATTGTTCATTAACAATTTAAATAGTCTTCTCGTCATTTTTAATCGCTTTATCTTTCACATCAATACCTATAAATCTTTTCTTGATATCTTCTCTGCATGTTTTAATATCTTTCAAGTTGTTATCCACCAAAGACTTTCAATACTTCTATTTACAAACTACCCAGTACATGCATCAGTTAATATCATCGGTTCTCCTAAATTTATAATACGGTTCTTATTCAATTTTAGTTCCCTATTTATTGAAGTATCTAGTTCATCCTTCGATAAGTATCTAAATGTAAAATTATATGAACCTCCTTGAAATATTAGCCGAGGGTTTAATGATATTCTTGTTATTATTTATTTAAAAACAAAATAATGAAATGGGCAAAGTAACTGACTCACCTTTCCATTCTTATCTTTGATGAGTGTAAATCTTTATTTTGTTACCAATATTACAATTTAAGCTTTTGCAATTAGGAATAACATCGAGAACTATTGTAAAAAGACTGTACTCTTCCAAATAATATGTTTTTGATTATTTTATTCATTAATCTTTTTCTTTTAGATTTAGAATAGTGGACATTTATCCCAATTCGATTTATTTATTCATATTTTACCTCATGAGAAGGAATTGTGTTATTTACAATGAACATAATGTACAATTTTAAATGATCTTGAAATTTAAGATTTAAGTTTATAAAAATTAAAAATAAGCCTGACCCATTTATATTAGTAACATAATAATCTATGGAATCTATGCGTTTTAACTTCTATATAGTAAAACATGATGGATCATAGTCAAGTCCATGACAGATAGTTACTCTTTGTGGTGTTGTGAAACCCGATAAAATATCCCCTTACCGCATAAATACAAAAAGAAAACGTTTGAAATTTGCTAAACTTAAAATACGATTGTTGTTCAAGTCTAAGCATTTGTTTAGTGTTTGATCCATTGCTTCGACTTTCTCATCTTTCTCTTTGAATTTAAGCTAAAAACACCAAGACGTCTTGAAGATAGTTGTTGTTATTTATCTTAAAATATTAACGAGGAAACGGCCACATTAATTTGTTTGAGATATTCAACGGATATGTGTAATTGGCAAATGATTGAAATCTACTTCTTTTGAGTTTTCATTTTTTTATAGACTACTAACGTCAAAATCACAGTGAAATGAAGTTTCAATAGGCAGACACTCTAACAGAGTAGGGTAAGAACTGTAACAATAATTTTTTGCATTGTTTAGTCGATAGGGAGGCTTTAAGAAACCACAGACTGTGTCGGATTCGGTAGATGCATTTATAGAGCTCTGACTCTTTAATCCTGGTACTTTAGAGTCGCAGTTGGATATATACATTGTATAATTGTTACTCAGAGGTTTTAAAACTTTTGAGTTATGGTTTCTGATATTCATTATCTATGTTTCCTTCATTCTAGCAATTATCAGTACTGATGTGGTCTTGGTTTCATTCTTATCGGTTGTATAATAGAATACCCAATATACAATATGACAAAACATGAGAATAATCAGGTTGGCCAAACCTCTACCCTCAATTACGGACAAAGGTCAAGCACACATTACAATTTAAATATGCATAACGACCTATTTTGAATACATTGCTTCTCAGCCATCAGTATTAAAATTGAAATTCAGCCACACAAATAGGGGATTTATAAAGAAGGAAAACGAGTTTTAAAATCTTACAAATGCAACACATGTCAATATTTAAAGCAAATGGAAACCAGAAATACAAAATAGTAGGGATGTAAGGCCTGCCCGACAGCAAAAAGAATAATCTGGTATTACAATCGAAAAAAAAAAACAAACTATTAGAGTACAAATTAACATTGAGTTACATGTGAAGAATATTAAGTAGATTTCCACAATAAAAGTCAATTTTATACTGATCTTTGGGTATAATAGATAAATAGAGAAATAATAGATAAATTGATTGAAGATCGGAAAACCTAACAAGTATGGCACCCTACCCGTATCGTGCAACTCAGTTTAATGCATTCAAGTCGTTATTCCACTTTAACTAAGTCAACATATCAAATGAAATTAGCGAGAAAAAAAATTTACTAGACTGAAAAATGTTTTCTCAGAATCAACTAAGCTGGGCAGTGCAGATGGCAACATCTAGCTGTGTGATTTATTAGTGCATTTAAAGACGAAAACATACCACAGTTTGTCAAATCAGTATTAAAAATTCGCGTTTATTTCTAGCCGAGGAAACTGCTTTTCAAATGTCGAATACCTTTGCCGGAAACTAATGCGTTAAAATCAAATGACAATGGTGCAGATATAAACAATTTATTTGCTTTACAGCAATTATAAAATTCAACCCGACACTGACTGAAGATAAGTCTTTTAGGGAGAACAAACGAATGCCTAGAACACCTCAAAACAATATCGATCATGAAATATGTAGTCAATGATTTATTTTCATTCCGATGGTTTCGGGGGATGCTATAGTTTATTGCTTGAAATACGTTAATAATTTATTACTCTTCAATATGCTTTGTTTACACTTTTGAACAAAAAAATCAAAGAACATACCTACAGATGTCAAAACAAGTAAAATAAGGTACATACATTCACGTCTACAATTATCCATTGACAGAAATGATAACAATTAAAACACCCGTATAACAACACATTAGAAGGTATATATACATGCACACTCTGCATCTCTACAAGTACAAATAACTGCAAATGTGTGTCCATTAATGAATCATAAGCATACATGTCTAAGAATTTTCAACAACTGCAGTATTGTTAGTTATCACAACTATGTTCCGTATTTTTATAAATGATTTAAAAATAATTTCTGCTCTAATTAACGAAATATTGTGTAATATAAAAAACTTTCGTCACGAAGATTTCTTCTTGGAACATTCAAATTGCCAAATTGACTTTATACAATTACAAAGAAATTCAATTTAATTTGTCTTTCTCCTACTCTTTAAAGGTGGTATATTCAGAACCTGATGTAAGACACACGAATCTTTCAAAAACGTTTGTGGCACTGTGCAACACTACTGTAACATATTTTTTAAACCATTTCTTTAAACAACCCCAGGATAATGTGTTTTAATTTGACAACCTCTGCTTAATCCATGTGCCTCAAATCCCTCAAGTATAACATGAAAGATTTCCTTCATGACTCTCTCTCTCTCTCTCTCTCTCTCTCTCTCTCTCT
>JAECUM010024423.1:0-15777 GCA_016617855.1 Megalonaias nervosa
TATATATATATATATATATATATATATATATATATTCAGTTGTACAGTCTGATTGCCCTGTATAAGCATTTTTAAATTGCCAAAGACAATGCGAAACTTATAACAGAGATGTTATTAAAAAGAAATTTTCATACGAAGATTGTGAGGAATCTGCGACTTTACGCACATCTGATATAATTAACGTCCAATGTCACATTTTTGATAGCCGGCTTCCTCTGAAATTACGATAATCATTAAATACTGTTTGTGATTCTTTGCAACGTACTTTTTAAATATTACAAGAATTGTCCATGCCGAACATATATACTACGGGTATACACAGTCTAGACTTTTACAACAATGTTATAAAACAGCGATTTATTTGATCCACAATTACGGTACAGAAATCCATAGCTATCCCGATGCATATTGGATCCCATATAACGTAAACCTTGCCTTCGAAAGAACTTGCCGAAAATAATTGATACAGTAGAACATAGACTGCTTATGCTAGCAAATCTAGCGCTATCATCATAAACTGACACAAATTGAAGAGAGAGAAAAAAAATAAATAAACAATCATCAATAAAAGTGACGCTTAAAAACGGGTTGTGCTGGTAGTGATGTTATTTATGACATAATCTGAGTAGCAATTTGCCTTATGCCCGGTAAACGTTATAGACCTTGTTGGAGTAAAGTTTGAAGTGGGAAGCATTCCTACTTTTTGCTTTTGAATCTATGTCTCTTGTTTATTGACTGTAAACTGAGCTTATAAAGAAGCTGGTTGTTTATAGTATGTTCCGTTTTTATACAAAAAGACACAATCTTAATAGTTTTCAATATAAGCTTAATACTCTGTGGGGTTTTGTTCGTTTTCTTTTCTTTATTTTATTTATTTATTTTTTTTTCTTTAATTTTACACCAGTGATTGAATCTCAGTTTTCCTATTCTGTGGCATGTTTTAGGCTTTTGGCATGCCAAATATATAACAAATTTCGAATAGGAAAAATTTAATAGTTAGATATATGTGTCCTTTTCGTTAGCATTAATGTACATTATCCCCTATTTTGCATATCAACTCGGGTAAAAAACGTAGAGGTCAGTCTGAATGTTCCGTCGCTTTGAGGTTACAGCAGAGTATTGAAAAGCGGCTTGATCCACCCGTGAAATGTTTTGCAGTGTATTATGGGGGCATAGTAGGACAGAATAATCTCACCCATGAATAGTGTGTGTGTGTGTGTGTGTGTGTGTGATTTGGATTTTTAACATTGCTTTAACAATTTTTCATTCATATCGTTACGATGTCTGCAGTGTGGCAGTTTATAGAGATTCCTAGCATGCCGCAGACATGTAGCATGATGTTCCACCCAGTAACATTATCCTGACACCAGACCGACCAGTCCTAACACTAACCTCTTAATGCTGAGCGCCTAGCGAAGCAGCTGTTAGTATCATTTTTATGCAAGTCTTTGGTAAAACTCGGCTGGGGTTCGTACCTGCGACCTCCCGTATCCGAGGCGGACGCTCTAGAACAGAGTATGAATACTGCTAGACCTAATTATATGTTGGGCACAGCCCTAATGGTTACTGCGATAAAACGTGAAATGAAGTCCTACAAAATGGTAGGTGCATAAGAATCCTTTTAACAAATTTCAGAAAACTTTTATTTTAAGACTTGCTATTATTTTATTTTAACTAGTTTATATCTACCTCTTTATTTAAAGACAAACGAAATTTCATAACTTTTAAACTACCGTATACTACAAATAAAAGAACTTTTTGTCAAACCAACATTTGCAGTCAAAGCTTTGTTGATACTGTAAGTATGATCCATTCATCATTCATTCCAAAACGAGGTCTTATTTTCCATCATAAGGTCTTCATTTACTGTATCACTGCATATTCAAGCACAGTGATGGCACATTATCAAAGATGAAATTAATGCTTGACTACTGGGTCTCCTAGGGACGGCTGGTTCTCTTTCACGGGTTGATGTTAATGCAATTTTGTTTTGAGGCAGTATGCCAAAATAAACGAAATCACGCCAGGGCCACGAATGTTTTAGAATAACTTCGCCGTAACAAGTTTATCGAATTTCAAAAAGCCAGCAAGAAGTGGAAACATTCATTTGGCTAGGCTATATTAATCTATAAACTTAGGATGTGTAAACACTACATTGGCATGTTTTTTCTTTTTCCTTTTCCAAGAAAGGAAACACAAGGTAACGGCTCAGAGAAATATGGCATAAATTTCCTTTTGACATTTTTAATGAAAGGGAAGAATAAGTGTGCACAAAATAGTTGGTGTAGAAGTTTACACTTTCGCTGTTACAGATGCTTGATGCAAAATATCTCATTTATCGTTAGAAACATCCAGTGGACAGTTTTTGACTTACAATGCTGTTCCAAACCGCAATAAAACTGAGTATGCTGGCATTCTTCGTTGGATCTTGACTCCATAACGTTCTATACAAACAAAAAAATTTGGATGGATATCAAAAACAAAAGACTAGACCCCTACGACTTGCATGAAAACCAATTCTGTGCAGTTTTCGTGACTTTTTAGTTTGAGAGTAACGAAGGTGCATGAAGAATGAGCACGACAAGAGTTTAACGAATGAAACAAATAACCTTCGAGCCGATTCCTAAATTCACCAACTTCTTAAGTATTGATTGTAAGAGTTTCTCCTGAAGAACTTCAAATGATCGACAATTTGCCTGGAACTTTCTTTCTAATTTCCGGTTAATGTTCTTTAGTAAAGTTTGAACAGCATTTAAATATATTCATATTATTAGGTCATCACACGAAAGGTTATTGTAAACAAATTCATTTTATTAGGTCACCCGAAAGGTTATACTAAATGTATTCATATTATTAAGTCATCACACCAAAGGTTATCATAAATGTATTCATACTATTAGGTCATCACACGAAAGGTTATAATAATTATATTCATATTGGTCGGTGGTTCTTTCGGGGTTTTCCCGGGTTCTTCCTTCACCAATTATACTGGCCACCATGAATAGCCTGTCTTGTGCTGAAAATAGCGTTAAACCCTACAACAACAACAACAACATATTATTATTATTAGGTCATCACACGAACGGTTTTAATAAATGTATTCATATTATAAGGTCATCACACGAAAGGTTATAATAAATGCATTCACGTTATTAGGTCATCACACGAAAGGTTTAATAAATGTATTCATATTATTAGGTCATCACAAAAACGGTTATTATAAATATCTTCATTTTATTAAGTCATCACACGAAAGGTTATATTAAATATGTTCAAATTATTCGCTAAGCACGTGAAAGATTAAGAGTGCAGAAAGCTCTAAATTACAGAAATTTGTATGTTGCTACTCTTACAGTAAATTGGGATATGTTTTGGACAGAGAATTTATATCTTTCTCTGAAACATAAAGTTTAAAGAATCATTCAGAATCCGTCCAACTTTTTCCATTATGATTGCATGTGGACAGATTAATAATGCCACATGCTTCATATTTTCATTAAAATATCATTTCGTGAATTAAAACTATAAAATTAAATACGGTTTCAGTATAACGTTCTTCTTTTAACTGCTTCTGACACAAATAGCCATGGAGATTTAAGACATTATATCTAAATAATGAATATAAACATATTCTAAGATGAAAAAGTGTGTGTCTTTTGTGTGTTTTGTGTGTTTTTGTGTGTTTTGTGTTTTTAACGTAGCGTAAAAGAGAGAAAATGTTTACATGCTGATACTTTAAGTTTGTCCAAAAGTTTCAAAATTACTAATTCGGAGCATTTGTGAATATTTCACAAGTCTAATGTTGATTTGAAATATAGAATATTACTGTTTTACTATCTTGAAATAAATTATGTGTGCAATATTTTGTTGTCTTTCATAATTGCTTTAATATTAAGAATATTCAGTTGCCAGATTTAAATGTATTAACCTGGCAAAAATATTAACAAGTCTCTCCCTCCCTCTCTAATATATATATATATATATATATATATATATATATATATATATATATATATAGAGAGAGAGAGAGAGAGAGAGAGAGAGAGAGAGAGAGAGAGAGAGAATCAGACATTCTCTGTCGAGTAATGAGAACCATATATAAAGTGATCGAAATGTTAATGATGGTAATGTAAAAACCATCTAATTATTCAATTGGTGCATCTGATTTTCCTTCCGATAACGAGGAAACAAACTCCTGTAAAAATTCAATAGACGAAGGGATGAGATATCTTTCCACCCATTCTCTGGCTAATGTTGCCTTGGATACAATTAATTTTCTGCAGTGCACTACAAAGCGTTGCTACGGGTGACACGCGCAGGATTACATTTTTAAGTTACTTAGCATGTCATGGGGTTCATGTCAAAAAGTTTAAACGGGACGATAACTATAGCCTGCAATATGATACATTTTACTGCCGTGAAAACGTAAAAGGTATTTAAATGAAGCATTTGTATAAGCATTAATTACAAAAGTTATAATTCTTTCTTGTGGAATCTCAAACAATTTTATCCTTTTTTTGTTCGCACTCATATTAATTATTATATGTGTTGAAATCTACCTTCTTCATACAATTCGTATATGTTCCAGGTATTCATTTTATTCCCGATTTGCCTTTCTCAGCTACGAGAATGTAAGTCAATTGTGATGTTATTCCAAATGAAGTACAAACCTGATGTAAGTCAATTGTCATGTTATTCCAAATGAAGCACATACCTGATGTAAGTCAATTGTGATGTTATTCCAAATGAAGTACATACCTAATGTAAGTCAGTTGTGATGTTGTTCCAAATGAAGTACATACCTAATGTAAGTCAGTTGTCATGTTATTCCAAATGAAGTAATACCTAATGTAAGTCAGTTGTGATGTTATTCCAAATGAAGTACATACCTAATGTAAGTCATTTGTGATATTATTCCAAATGAAGTATATACCTAATGCAAGTCAGTTGGGATGTTATTCCAAATGAAGTACATACCTAATGTAAGTCAGTTGTTATGTTATTTCAAATGAAGTACATACCTAATGTAAGTCAGTTGGGATGTTATTCCAAATGAAGTACATACCTAATGTAAGTCAGTTGGGATGTTATTCCAAATGAAGTACATACCTAATGTAAGTCAGTTGGGATGTTATTCCAAATGAAGTATATGTAAGTCAGTTGGGATGTTATTCCAAATGAAGTACATACCTAATGTAAGTCAGTGGGATGTTATTCCAAATGAAGTACATACCTAATGTAAGTCAGTTGTGATGTTATTCCAAATGAAGTACATACCTAATGTAAGTCAGTTGTGATGTTATTCCAAATGAAGTATATACCTAATGTAAGTCAGTTGGGATGTTATTCCAAATGAAGTACATACCTAATGTAAGTCAGTTGTGCTGTTATTCCAAATGAAGTACATACCTAATGTAAGTCAGTTGTCATGTTATTCCAAATGAAGTACCTAATGTAAGTCAGTTGTGATGTTATTCCAAATGAAGTACATACCTAATGTAAGTCAGTTGTGATGTTATTCCAAATGAAGTATATACCTAATGTAAGTCAGTTGTGATGTTATTCCAAATGAAGTACATACCTAATGTAAGTCAGTTGTGCTGTTATTCCAAATGAAGTACATACCTAATGTAAGTCAGTTGTGATGTTATTCCAAATGAAGTACATACCTAATGTAAGTCAGTTGTCATGTTATTCCAAATGAAGTACATACCTAATGTAAGTCAGCTGTGATGTTATTCCAAATGAAGTACATACCTAATGTAGTACATACCTAATGTAAGTCAGTTGTGATGTTATTCCAAATGAAGTATATACCTAATGTAAGTCAGTTGGGATGTTATTCCAAATGAAGTACATGCCTAATGTAAGTCAGTTGTGATGTAATTCCAAATGAAGTACATGCCTAATGTAAGTCAGTTGTGATGTTATTCCAAATGAAGTATATGCCTAATGTAAGTCAGTTGTGATGTTATTCCAAATGAGGCACATACCTAATGTAAGTCAGTTGTGATGTTATTCCAAATGAGGCACATACCTAATGTAAGTCAGTTGTGATGTTATTCCAAATGAAGCACATACCTAATGTAAGTCAGTTGTGATGTTATTCCAAATGAAGCACATGCCTAATGTAAGTCAGTTGTGATGTTATTCCAAATGAAGTACATACCTAATGTAAGTCAGTTGTCATGTTATTCCAAATGAAGTACCTAATGTAAGTCAGTTGTGATGTTATTCCAAATGAAGTACATGCCTAATGTAAGTCAGTTGTGATGTTATTCCAAATGAAGTATATACCTAATGTAAGTCAGTTGTGATGTTATTCCAAATGAAGCACATACCTAATGTAAGTCAGTTGTGATGTTATTCCAAATGACGTACATACCTAATGTAAGTCAGCTGTGATGTTATTCCAAATGAAGTACAAACCTAATGTAGTACATACCTAATGTAAGTCAGTTGTGATGTTATTCCAAATGAAGTATATACCTAATGTAAGTCAGTTGTGATGTTATTCCAAATGAAGTATATGCCTAATGTAAGTCAGTTGTGATGTTATTCCAAATGAAGTACATACCTAATGTAAGTCAGTTGTCATGTTATTCCAAATGAAGTATATGCCTAATGTAAGTCAGTTGTGCTGTTATTCCAAATGAAGTATATACCTAATGTAAGTCAGCTGTGATGTTATTCCAAATGAAGTACGTACCTAATGTAAGTCAGTTGTCATGTTATTCCAAATGAAGTACATACCTAATGTAGTACATACCTAATGTAAGTCAGTTGTGATGTTATTCCAAATGAAGTACATACCTAATGTAAGTCAGTTGTGATGTTATTCCAAATGAAGTATATGCCTAATGTAAGTCAGTTGTGATGTAATTCCAAATGAAGTACATGCCTAATGTAAGTCAGCTGTGATGTTATTCCAAATGAAGTATATACCTAATGTAAGTCAGCTGTGATGTTATTCCAAATGAAGTATATACCTGATGTAAGTCTGTTGTCATGGTATTCCAAATGAAGTATATACCCACGCTTCACGAATTTCCTTAAGTATTAATTTAGCTCTTTCAAAATTTGTTTTTAAATTTTCTGTCGTTTTTGTAGGAGGAGGTGTGTGGGTGGGTTGGAGGAGCATTAGTCGTAGTAATAGTAATATTATAAAAAGTGATTATAGCATACCAGCAGCGGTACCTTTATTAGTGTTTTGTTGCTGTAGGAGTAGGAGCTGTATGAATAGCGGTAACAGCTGTACCTGTTTTAGTTTTTGTTGTAGTAGTAGCAGGAGCTGTATGAATAGCGGTAACAGCAGTAGGGTAAAATGGTTAAGGAAAATCTTTTGTTTGATGCATACAAAATTTATGTCTAAATTCCCAGTCTATCTTGCAATTAAGCGGACACGAGGTTAGAATTCTTCTGATTCCTAATGTCTGGAGCAGACGATTTAATAATAAGGGAAATACATGTATAATTTGTGAAATGTCTGCATAATATCGGGCTGTAATGATAATAATTAATATGAGATTCGTATTCAAGACGTACTATGTTTGCCATTCCTGGTGCCAATGCCACATGCAAAAGTCGTGCTTATATAAGCTATAATAACGCCAGATCGTTTCAATTATGTCATTACAAAATGCATATTTTTCATTCTGTGAACTCTAAGTATATCACAAATCTACATGTTATACACAAAAGAATGCTTCATCATCAATCATAGAAAAATGGTATATTTGCCTGGAACTCTGAATTTCCGAGAGAATCAACACTACTTCCACTTATTAACGAAATTAGAGAGATACGACAGTGGTTCATCTGATGAAATGTTGTGTCTTTGGTATAATGTAATAATAATATAGCAACCAGAAAATATTCTTTCCGCGATCGTCATTTTCGTACAATCCAGCCCCATTAGATTTGCCAATCCCTACATGGGTTTCTAGTTTCAATGTGTAACTAGTCAGGGAAGATTGGAGATTAAGTTGTCTTTGAAAGACATATTAAATTAAGCAAACATAGAACTCTCGTGTCTAAAGCTCTAGATTTATTCCAAAATACACTTGATTGGTTAGACAAAAGAAGAAAAGAATTCCAGAAAAAAACCTGGATAATAAAACAGAATTGAAATTATACAGTATTTAAAATTTATTTCATTAAAACTTTGTGAACAAACCGCAATAATGCTTCTGGTGTCCATGATATATCGAATGTCTTTGTTGATGTTCAACCGTAACACAACAGTTCTCGTCGCAGTTGACTTTTAAGCGGCATTATGACAGAAATGGTCAACAATCTAGGCAAAGACTTTATTATGACGGGTAGTTTGGGTAAAAATTCTTCACTGACCCAGGGGTCTAGAAAGCAATCACTTTGATGTGATTCTTATTTTTGTGAAACCAATCATTCTCCCGGCTAGAATGTAAGGCAAGATCCAGAACCAGGGATTAGCCCATGTAATAGAATGGAAAACAAAATGGGGACTGGCGCATTGTTTGTCGGGCCTCTTGAACATATTTCTTCTTCAATATGGTGCATGACATTCCCTGTCGTCTCTAATTAAGTAATTGGGTTAATTATGAAATCTACAAATCACAAGTGAAACAGAAGAGGAAGACCCGAAGATTGGTAATATGTTGTTTGACACATACCTTGCATTACCATGTCTCCGACAAGAAGGCAATATACTTGAAAAGCTGTCCATGCCAAATTCCAAAAGCCAGCACATGTGAGGTCTCTATCTGAGAAAACGTCATCTCTTTCTCTCTTCTGGATAGATATATGCAGTACTTTGGGAAATACATGAGTATGTGTGAGTTGCAACCAAAATTGCTACAAATAAAAAAAATCGAGGTGTTATTTCAAATTTTATTTTAACATTTGTTCAGGGCCTTCTATTATAGCAATCTTAAATTCTGAATAAATGTAATCAGAAAAAAACCTCAAATATTTGATAAATATCAAACTATTTGATAATAAATATAATTTCAAATAACTTCGACATTTAATTAATTCATTTTTACTGGAAACTACGTATTAATGGGAAAAATTAATCTGAATTCAAATAAGGAATCAATAAAAGTATCGATTCATACTTGGCAGTTAGCGTGCAAAAGTTAGGGGAGCTTTTATGCATAAAATAATTGTGGCAGTTTATCGTAATAAGTGCGCATGTGTTCTATAAACTAGTGCAACACTCTCAGGTAAAACGGAAATAGTACATGAGAACGTGCCTGGGCCGATTTTAGAAACTACACTCTATAATGAAGCAGTCTTTGAAGTAATGCGGTTAAATAATATTTACCACTGTAAAATGTGAAAGTTTGAGCAATGAGCTATTAAACTGAATACTCATTATATGACTGATAAAAATATGTAATTGAATAATTTAAAGCAAAATTCATTGTCATAATACTGGAATACTGTTTGTGTTGTCGACAGTTAAACACACCAATTAAAGGCATTTATTACTGATTGCAAGTTTTTCAGCAAATGCATTGGTATGGATGTATTTTGGTTGGTATATAAAATCAACTTTTAGAAAAGAAAGAAAATAAAAATGGCAAACTAAGATTAACGATTTGTGAGAAATTTTAACCTGATGGCAATTCATTCTGTGAGACAGTGAGAACTGTCCGCTTGATTTTCTTTTCACTAACTCTATCTACATAAAACTAGTTATTTCAATTACAAAATACGTTTCTATTGAGCAGTAAACGTAAAATTTTAGTTTTATATAGGTAACTGAAAAAATGATACAGTGCGCATGTTATAATTAAAACTGTATTTCTTTTCAGCAAAAAATTTTTTTGATTAAATAGCATCAGGTAAGCGTCACAAAAACATACCCCAACATATTTTGGAGACATGTATAATTACTGCATGGTAGGTGAGTTATATTTTATGTATACATCAATCGCACGGAATAATGTTAATCTCAGAAAAATCTACATTGGGATTAAATTTAATCAACACCTTTATTCTCTAACGTTCTTGGAACGGCATGAATACATATGGCATCGTTGACTCTTAAATGCACAATTTAAATACTGTATACTTTTTTATTCTTATAGCTCCAGACAGATAACGGCGCATAAGTTGGGAAGCCATTGATTCGTCATTGTGAAAAGAAAATGCATATTGCAACCCATTTTTATTTTGGCAATTGAAACGTCAATTATAATTGATCGAATTTACTTCTACTATTGCACGGAACTGTAAAAAATACAATAAAAAGGACAGAAACTAATAGAAATAAATTCAGGTATCTAATCGTTATCAAGTGACCATAATTTATTAATTACAACGTTTCGCCTCCACCTGAAAATGATCAAAAAGCCTAGCAAACCAAGAATCAGACTTCACCATGAACAATTGAAAGATCTAAAAGTCGCAGAAGCCTTCCAGGCAGTGATAGGTGGTAAATTTGCACTTTTGATAACCCTGGACAGCCAAGACACCGACCCAGAGTCCTTAACAACCACATTCAACACAGCTGTGACTAGCACAGCTAGCCAGATCATTGGCAAATATTGTCGAACAAAGAAACATTGGATCAGATGTCCTTGAACTATGCGACAAAAGAAGAGAACTGAAAAAGGGAAAAAGAGATCAAGAAGGAGCTAGAAAATACAGAGAGATAAACAACATGATCAGGAAAAGCATGAAAAAGGCAAAGAAATCCTGGATAGAAAGACATTGCTGCAAAATCGAAGAAAGTCTGAGTAGAAATGACAGCAAAATGGCATATCAAACGGTGAAAGATCTCACAATCCATAAAAAAGGGAAAACTACCACCATCCAAAACAAATCAGGAAAATGCCTCACAGAAGATCAAGAGATCCTCAAGCGAATGACAGAATACTGCTCAGAATTGTACAATCATAAGAGCCAAGGAGATCCAGCAGTACTAAATTTCCCTCAGGCAGAAGAAATTGATGACAACCCCATTCTTCGTGAAGAAGTAGAAATTGCAGTTAGGTCACTAAAGAAAGGAAAGTCAGCCGGCATCAACAACATACCAGCAGACCTCATTCAAGCAGGAGGAGAAGAGATAGTCACAGTCCTAACAACAATCTGCAAGAAGATATGATAGACATGAGAATGGCACACCACATGGATTCAAAACTTGGTCATCGTGCTCCCCAAGAAAGGAAACCTACAGCTATGCCAAAACTACAGAACAATCAGTTTGATCAGTTACCCGAGCAAAGTCATGCTGAAGATAATTTTCAACGGACTAAAGCCTCAAGCAGAGAAAAGTATTGCTGAAGAGCAGGCAGGCTTCCGAGCAGGAAGGAGCACCAGAGAATAAATCTTCAATCTCAGACACCTTTGCGAGAAATACCTTCAGCATCAGCAGAATCTATACCACGTCTTTATAGATTTCAAAAAGGTCTTTGATAGGGTATGGCATGCAGCCTTATGACAACTATAAGGAACTACAATATCAGCTCACACCTGGTGAAGTTTGTTGAGCAGCTCTATGACAAAGCCACCAGTGCTGTCATCATCAATGGCAACAGCGGAAATTGGTTTCCAACAACAGTTGGAGTCAGACAGGGATGGATACTGTCACCTACACTCTTCAAAATTTTCCTGGAATGGATCATGGAGGATGCCTTGCATGACCACAATGGCACTGTCAGCATCGGAGGAAGAACAATCACCAACCTTCTCTTCGCAGATGATATTGATGGTTTAGCAGGAGATGAAAAAGAACTGGCTGACTTGGTTCAGCGCCACGACACAAACTCCACAGCATACGGTATGGAGATTATCGCCGAGAAAAACAAACTGATGACAAACAACACAAATGGCATCAGTGCAGAAATAATGGCCCGTGGACAGAAGCTGGAAAGCGTCACAAGCTTTCAAGTACTTGGGATCAATTATCACAGATGAGGGCTCCAAACCAGAACTACTTTGCAGGATTGCCCAGACAACAGCAGCAATAACAAGGTTGAGACCAATATGGAAAGATACCAACATTGCTTTTGGTTCCAAAATAAGGCTGATGCGCTCGATTGTCATACCCATCTTTCTGTATGCTTGTGAAACATGGACGCTCACGTCAGATCTACAAAGAATAATTCAAACCTTCGAAATGAGATGCTACCGCAGGATCTTGGTCATCTCATACATTGGCCATGTAACCAAGGAAGAAGTCCACAACAGGATCCAACGATCCTTCGGATCCTATGAAGACCTCTTGACCACTGTTAAAAAGCGCAAACTGAAGTGGTACGGTCATGTCTCAAGATCATCTGGACTAGCAAAAACAATCTTGCAAGGCACAGTGCGAGGGTGCAGAAGAAGAGGCAGACAGAAAAAGAGGTAGGAAGACAACATTAAGGAGTGGATAGGCATGGGATTTGGAGATTCCCAAAGGGCAGTAGAGAACAGGGAAAGATGGAGAGAATTGGTTGTAAAGTCAACTGTGGTGCTCCAATGACCTCTTAGGTTAAGGGATTGATGATGATGAAGATGATGATGATGATGATGATGATGATGATGATGAATCGTTATTTACAATACCCTTATTATCAAAAACAAGAATTACATATGAAACAGTCATCTAAAACAATATATGCAAATAAATGAGTCGTCTGTAACAATATATATATATATTAGTAATATCTTTTTCCTAGATTCCTACATGTGCTTTCTCATTATCGTCATGTATACTCTTCAAGTAGATAGATACATTATACTTTGAAAGTATATTTGTAAATAAACAATTTCGTCGATACATACATACGTATATGGGTGCATATATACGTTTCATTGCAATCGAAACTCTCTCTCTCACTCCCTTTCTATGTATCTATCTATCGTCTTTCAACATGTTTTTTAATGGGACAGACGTGTATTATTCTGGTTAAAATTCCCTTTTGTAAAAAAAACATCCAATTTTTTAAATTAAAATCTTCCAACTGTGATTGATTGAAGAAGACGTTTTATTATGGTAGAAAATATAACTTGAATTCCTTTCTAAAATGTTAAAATAATATTTTACTTTTTGCTTTAAGAAACGCCTTTGGGGAAACCAGATTGAAATTTGATGTTCACAATGCACAGCACAGCCAAGACGTTTGGCTAACGGGTTATTAGTATCACATCTTGGAAACGATTTAATAACCAGTCTACATACCGCCCAGAATTTTACAGAGACATTAAATGCAATTATCATCATCTCAGTCAGGTTCGTTTTTCTCATATACATTATTAAAAAAGTTAAATGTGGTTAAAAGAACATTATAAAATGCTTCTAGTACTGGCGTCATGCTTGCCCTGGTCTGTTTGTGGTTATCACATAAATTCCAATTAATTATACATTTCATTTGAAAACTCTGTATATGAATTCAACATAAATATATTCCCATGGGGAAAGGGCTTTTTAATTTTTTTCCAAACTCATGACGGTATGTTTAATGGACGTTAGGTCAATTGGACTTATTTAACACATGGAATCTTATCCCAGAACAAGCTAGAAAGACACTTCTTGATATTTTTCCTTCTTACGTTCTTTCATCTTTTTTTCCCTTTTGTCAGATTACTAAATATCTTTCTTCTGCTATAAAGGTGCATATGTGTGTGTGTGTGTGTGTGTGTGTGTGTGTGCTGGGAGTAGTAGGGATGTGACTGTCGATGATGTTTAACGCAATATAACATTTTCAGCATTATGGAACTAAAAGACACAAATCATTCACAAGAGGACAAGGTCGCAGCTAAAAGGAAAACGGTGATGAAACCGGTTTTGGACACGTTCTACTGCAAGTTTTAATCAATATACAGTTTTTCCGGTGTGAAATACATATCTGTCGATAATAAATTTTTAATTCCACATCCACCGGAATCTCTGTGTGAAGGTGGAATTTACGATACTGTTTTAAAACAATTGATTTGTAACGATTGTTATAGATGTATTTGATTTTCACAAATATGGAACTTAATGCTGACATCTTGTGCTCTACAGGGTCATTTATACACAATATTGAAAATAGGGACTAGGACGTTTAAATGGCATTCTATTTCATATGTGATGATACTAATATTGATTTTAGTTGTATTTTATAGAGTAGTACCTTCCATCGTTTTATTCACTCGGACTATCATATTGAAAAGTAATTAAAATGTCAAGATGTCGTTCTCTCTCTCCATTTCAGCTTTCTAACCTGTTTGAAGTAAGATCCTTATTTCTTAAATAGTTTAAAATATGTTAACTCATTTTCAATTTTTTAATGTTCCCAATATTTATAAGACGTCTGTGAAACATAAGTACTGTATCTTAAAATTGATTATTGCTTGTTTAACACTGGGTGGTTTCAATACACATTCCACTACTTAAAGAAAAGAAACATCAACTCTTTATTTGTCACATTATTACAAGATTTATTTGTTCTTAATCCCTTGAAGTAAAATGTGTATGAGTTTCTTATAAGCAGTTTATACTTACCTATGTCTAGTGTTAATTGCTCCATTTTTATTTCCTGGCTATATTTCATATGTTAAATATAAAGCAATCATTCAAAGACATCATTCCTTTCAACTATATTCAATATTTTAGTAGGCCAAGATTGAATTTTAAATGTTTGTCCTCAACTTTTTCACCCTATAGTATGGGTGTCTTCACTAGCCAGATGTTCTTTAAATGTGGCTTGATGTGATTGAATGGTGCATACAAAGATTGTGTGTCCACCGTAGAATCTATGCAAGTATTCATTCACGTTTCTTTTAAATGAAGTTCCAAGTCTCCACATATTGATTGCATTTAAATTGTGTTTATTTATATGTCTTAATTTTTTTCTAGCTGCCAAAAAAGTTTTAAAAGTGGTTGTAATTATTTTCCAAAGACTTATTCTAGCATTCCAAGTATAGTGGTATTTGTATGGAGTTGTAATAAAATATTTCAAGAATTTTAACTACTAATTACAGATGTGAAAAATGTCTTTAACCACTGTAAACTTTGATATTTTACCTCTGACCATTCGCATTAGTTATGATAAAAGACAAAGTCTAATGTCCGGGTTGTATGCGGTTGCTAATAATGATAATAACAGCAGCAGCAGCAGCAGCAACAACAACAACAACCACAACAACAGCAATAATAATAATAATAACAAGAAGAAGAAGAAGAAGAAGAAGAAGAATACACAACTTAGTTTCAAGAGGTTAAGACGGATAGCTATACAAACATTAATGTCAAATGCGGCTTGTAAAAAACACCATAACAAAACAAGACCAACAAAAAAAGACTCTTTCGCGATTCACGTTCGACCACTTGACAAAGGAATTTAGACCTTTGCCTCTAACCATTTAGAAGTCCGAAAACATCGTATCCACTATATTAGCCTGTGGCCAATTCCACTAATACAGTCAATATTGTCTAATCAACACAAGCAAATATAAAATATTACTGTGGCTTAAACTATGTTGATGCTGTAACTAAATTAACATATATTATACTGATGTCATGAAAACTATATATACGTGCATATGTATATCTATATATATGTATGTGTATATGTAAATGCATATGTATATGTGTTTGTGTGTTTGTGTATGTGTATGTGTATATGTGTATATGGAAATGTGTATCTGTATGTGTATATGTGTATATGGAAATGTGTATCTGTATGTGTATATGTGTATATGTATATGTGTGTATGTGTACATGCATATGTGTGTATGTGTATATGTGTATGTGTGTATGTGTATGTGTATATGCATATGTGTGTATGTGTATGTGTGTGTGTGTGTGTGTGTATATATATA
>JAECUM010024426.1:0-28023 GCA_016617855.1 Megalonaias nervosa
CATGATATCTGCTACAGAGACATTGAACTTCCAGACAACGAACAAAATAAACACAGTTGCGATAAAGTAATGTTAGACGAACTTCGTGATATGAAACCGGCAAGTATGCGAGAACGTATTGACAAAAAGTTGGTGCAGGGTTTTATTGGAGCAAAATATAAACTTGGACTTGGAAAATCTGGACTTGGTAATGATGATCTTGCGGCGATAAAATCGCCTGCTGCGGCGAAGACGCTTGCGGCAGAGCTACACAAACCTAAAAAAAAAGTTTCCGCGATGTAAAGTTGTCGCAAATGCCGTTGATGACATCTGGGCGATAGACTTAGTTGATGTGTCAAATCTTGCTGAATTTAACGTTGGAGCTGACGGCTCTCCAAAAAAAATACTTGTTTAATGTCATAGATATCTTTAGTAAATATGCTTTTAGTGTGCCAGTTTCAGATAAGACTGGAAAGTCAATAACTGATGCGCTGAAGTTAATAATAACAAACACAGAAAGAAAACCAAATAGAATCTGGACTGATCACGGAGCAGAATTTTTTAATGAAAAGTTCGAGCAGTTTTTGCTCCAAAATAACATTAAAAAATATGTTACGGGAAGTGAAGGTAAAAGCGTTGTCGTCGAACGATTTAATCGTACACTAAATAAAAAATTTCATAAGTATTTGACAGTTAAAAATACGAGTAAATATATTGACAATTTACAAAACATTGTTGATGAATATAATAATACGAAACATCGAACCATTAAAATCTCGCCGAATGACGCAATCAAAAATCCGATATTAGCAAACGAAAACATGTATCGAAGACATAAATATAAAGTTGGTGATCGAGTTAGAATTTCTCTGACGAAAAAAACATTTGAAAAGGGATTTACTCCAAACTGGAGCGAAGAAGTATTTGTTGTTGATAAAGTACTTTTAACAATCCCGGTAACATACGCGCTAAAAGATTTATTAGATGAGCCTATAAGCGGTAGTTTTTACGAGCAGGAACTTCAGAAAACTTCCCAAGACGTATTTGTTATTGAAAAAGTTATCCGAAAACGCGGCAACAAAAGTTTAGTTAAGTGGAGAGGATGTAGCGATAAATTTAATAGCTGGGTGCCAACTCGGTCGATACAAAATTACTTGTAATTTTATGGTGATACAAAATTAGAATTTTATAAATTTGTTCGTATTTCGTAAGTACAGATTTACATTTGATAGTTTTACATAACGAAATTAAATATAATTTTCTTGTATTATCAACTGGCATTAAATTAAATATTGTAACAAAAATAAAATCATATTTTCTATTTCTTTGATAGCCAGTTATTTTCAGATTTAAAAAAGGTTTGATAAGCTTCCAAAATATTTGTTGTTCGGCAACAGTAAAATTAAATTTTATTATTTTTTTTTTGCAATTTGGTACTTAACATTATATCGTCCAGTTGATGGTCTGCTGTAATTTTTTTTATCTACAACAGCAACTACTTCATCATCGGACTCGTTGTTGTACAAAATATCGTCTTCGTTATAGCTAGAAAATTTATCGTTGGCGACTTTGTCGCTGGCGATGAAATCTCCTGCGATTGTATTTTCCGAATATATATCAGCAAGTCGCTTAATCAAGTTCATATTATAATAGACTTTTTTCTAATTTATAATAATAATGGCCAGCAAAACGAAATCTCCGGAAATTCCCACTGGAATTTCTTTTAAGGTTAAATATCATCAAAAAGTTAATATATTAAATTACAGAGAATTAGCTGAGGCAGTTCGAAAATGTTAGTCTGGCTATAGCGCCAGAAAGTTACAAGTAATTTTGGCAGTTAATGTGAATATAATGCAGGGCGAAAATGACAGAATACTTCTAACGACGGCAGAAAAAAATAAACTTAATGAAAGTTCATTTATAACATTAAAATTTGATAAAGATGATATTTTAATGTTTGCCCAAGTAGTAAGGGAAAGTGCTGGTTCTAGACCCAGGACTTCTCCCCACCCTCCAAACAAATATAAATTACCATCTCGGAGACCCTCAAATCCCCACCCCAAAACGATTTTCATTTGCAACAAGTGCTGGTTCTAGACCAAATATAATCCAAGACTTTTACCCACCCTCCAAACAAATATAAATTACTATCTTGGAGACCCTCTAAAAAAATATAAATTACCATCTGGGAGACCCACCAACACTCCCAAAACGACTTAGAGTTTTTAAAACCTCTACCTCCTTCAAATATTATTTTTATTATTCATACCTCATCACCAATTATCAATGTTTCAACCGTTGATATTAGAAATATTTCATCATTGCGATGGTAGAGACTAAACTTTACTTTACCGCTCACACAGCGACGACATTCGAGTAAATCTTTTATTTGCGGCTTGTTAAGAGGATATTTTTTGTCGATAAAATATACTTTTGACCGATCGAGATCGATGGTAAGTTTAGTATATTTTGTTGACTTATCGGATCATGAAAGTTTTTAAATCCCGCTGATAACTTCTGGCTCAATTGTTCAAGGTAATTGAAATACTCGCTGTCATCAGATCTGATAAGCGAAAGTTTTAGCTTGTCACGAGCTGCGGTAAAACATATACCTGATGTTTCATTATTAATTTCAACTGTCAACTGTTTGCCGTCTATCATTAGATATTTGATCTTGCTATTGTAGCTATTTGTCACTATCAAATTTTCAAACATTATTTTTATTGTTTACACAAAATTTCATACCTTAGTCATCGAATATAATATCGAGTATAGATCTATCATCAAAACAATAACCAAGTGCAAATGTATCTACTCCATTTTCGCAATAACGTTTGTCATCAAAATTACTCAATCCGCGTTTGATAATGACATCTGTTTCGAGTTTATGACGATTTGTTCGAATAGCCATTGCTCTTATAAAACTAACGCCGCCGTCAAGCGCGTACTTGTAATCATCAAATTTCATAAACTTTTTAACAAAATCGCGAGGCAGACCTTTTGCCTTTATCGTTATTTTATTATTATCTAGCAATACGGCGTACATTTTACTGCGCAATCCGATAAATTATTTGATGATGCTCGAGTTCATTTCATCTTTAAACTTACCAATAACCTTTTTATTTGTGTCGTCATGAAATTTACTGTCACGAGGGTAATCGGAAAGATCAAACAGATGTTGATTATCATATATATCCTGATAGACGTCCTCACATTCGATTTCATACACGAGCGAGTCGGTATAATTAAACAATAGTCTACTGGACGGCCACTGATTTTTAACAAAATTATAATGAAAATCGTACATGAGCCACTTCGATAAATCTAACACGGAGCTCCAACGTAAATCGGCTTGTTTAGTTTTAGATTTGTTTTTCTTCTTTGTATCGCGACAAGATTTTCATTAAAAATTTTCATGCTAACAAAATCATCGTCCGACACAAATTAATTTCTGCGATTGATATCATTAACTAGCTCGATATTTACTCGTTTTCTAATATTTTCCATCGTCTTACCAAAAACGGAATTGTTCATAAGCTTAAAGAAGTTTTCTTCAAAATCGGTTTTCGCTACAGCTCTTCTCGAAGTGTTTGAGTTAATATAACCTCTCACCCACGGCGACTGATTAAACTTTAAAACTCTATGAACTTTCCTCAACACAAGACCAGCATCTACTGCTTGTTTTAAAACTTTGTAATGCAAAACATAATTTTTCTTATCGAGTAAATTTGGTACTAGTTTTTTTACCATAGAATTTTGTCTTGGTGATGCTAACGCTTGTTGTTCTTGAGATAACAAACTATAATCTATTACCATTGATTCTGCACAGAAAGGATAATCGTTGTGTAAATTGTGTAGCGAAGTTGGATAATCGAGATCAACTTCAACGAAATACGAAATATCGTCAGGTATTTTTTTTTTCTGTCTCCGATAGAAATTGTTCAGATGTGATCCAACGAAATCCACCAAAAGGCATTGGTTCTGCCATAGAATAACCGTGCAAATTATTATAGTCTAGATAAATTATATACTTCGAAGGAAGCTTACGATTGTACTCTTTCAGGTATTTGTTGTTTGCTTTAGAATATTTCTTTGTTATAACGCTAATACCGCCTCTGATACCTATTTCGATAAAATTGAACATATCAACGTCAGTCAGTAATTCTAACTTTACTTTACTAAACTTTAACAGAGCATCCCAAGATAACCCAGGGGAAGAGTAATACCAGCAAGGATCTAGTCCGTAATTGCTGTAGCTTACTCGACGAAAACTTTCAAAAACATCTGCTAGTAGTAATACATCTGTTTTCAAATATAAATCATGATAATCGCCAAACGTCTTGCAATCAAATTCTTTCCAAATATCTTGTGCGTACTTATACTCGCTATCAGTTATATTTTCATTTTTAAGTTGCGAATAAAATTTATCCTTGTCAGGTAGCGAGGTTTCATCAAATTTACTCCAATCGTTGAGATACTCGTACGGAAATACTCCTTTTTTAGTCAGTAGATTAAATTTATCTCCAAAACAGTCTCGTAGGTTATCAAACTCGCTACAACTTTTCACTAGCTCATCCAATGATGCTGCCATAAACTGTAGGCTGTCAATAAAACGCAACTTACCTAAAGTAACTGACATATACTTTTCAAAATTATTTGGAATGCACTTGATTACGTTATTAAATTTTAAGCGAGATATTATGTTGGGATCACCAAAAGCTTCTACGATAATGTGGCTATCATATCCTCGGAAGTTGTGAAGAACAACTGGAATAAAATCCGGAGCATGAAATTTTAAATTACACTTATCATGGGCCGCTCCACGATATTGCCCGATCAAATGACAATGGTCACGTACTTTTTTATTATCAGAAACGTCAAAAGCTTTTTCACAAATGTAACAAAATTCCACTTGTTCGTGATCGGATTCTTCTTGAGATGTCAGTTTTATCATTGGAGTTAATCTTTTTAAACGATTAAATATACCATCACCTTCGTTAATTAACTGCTTGAGAAGCCAAACAGCTGGATTTTTACCACGATATAATTTGATTGGTTTAGATAATCTCGAATCAGTGCAACAAACTATCTTATACGCTACCCCACATGGAACATGATTTTGAGTTTTTCTTGTACTCGATTTGTCAGGATTATTTTCTACGCCAAGTACAGGCTGAAGTAAACATTCGAAATCAGCGTATATAACGAAAGGAATTTTTAGTTTGTCATTATGATTGACAAACTGCAGTAAACTATTTTCTTTGGACGGCATTGTTATTCGTTGTACGTCACTACAGTACTGCAAATGCTTTTGTAATGTTTCATTGTCTTTACAACCGTGCAAGCAGCGATAACAGAAGAACGTTTTTTTTATTTCGTTTACTATACTGTCTGCCAACTAGTCCATTAAAGTTTTTAATCCAAACGTAATGATTCTTATAAAACAGCAAGTTTATTGTCGATTGTGAAGCTTTTTCTGAAATATATCTCGGATAGACGTTTTCTTTTTCATCTAGTCCGAAAACATTTACTGAAACATTATTTTGCTTTTCAAACTTTGGTATTTGATTTTCTGCAACTGGAAAGTCAATACCATTAAAATTTAATTTTGATACGTGACTAAAATAATTGTCAACACGATCAACGTGTATTTCTGCTGGAAATAACGCAGAAAAAATAGCCCACTGAAAACATCTGTTATCGAGGTTCTTTACGTTTATACAGCATTTTTTATTTGTTATTTTTTGTGGTAGGTCAGTATACGAACTACCGCGTAATACGTTATATTTTATTGTGTGAAATAAAATTTCAGTAATAATTTCAAACTTCCAACCCGAACCCGATTCGGTAAATTTTTCTATCTTTTTCCAACTTTCCTGGTGTATTTCATTAGCTAGTGACAAAAGATCAGTCCCAAGCAAAACAGGCCTTGATTTTGAATTAATGTAAGGGTCTGCGATTTCCTCGTCAGTCGATCCCTCTGTCACAAGTAGCTTTGAAAATATAAATTGATATTGCACTAATATTCTTAGACCCTTATGTTTTTCAAGTTCATGCTTTACAGTTGGCTCTAGCAAATGATAGAGATTTGCTGCAGTGAAATTTACTAATACGATTTGTTTATCAAACCGATAACTGTTGTCAAATCCTGTAAAGGCAGTCGCTATTTTTTCGGGTTCTCCCATAAGGCTCTTCTTGGCTATATCACGTAATTTCAACATTGCTATATATATAGTGTAATATTATATATCTAATTGTTTGTTCGATCGATAACTCACCGCACGCCAGTTGAACAATCAATTAGAGATATAAAATCTTTATAGTATAATGACAGAAATTTTAAGCTATATGAGACTGACAGCGGAAGAGCAAGAAGTATATCACGTTCATCCGAAGTATAACCTATATGCTGGAAATGCATTAGGTTCGGTTATTAACATAAAATCTAAAAAATCTATTGGCAGACCAACTCCGGCTGGTATGATAATTTCAGTGAAAGGTGATGACACAGATAGAATTGAAATGTTTCGAAAAGATTTTATTTATACTTTGTTCTGCGATGATATTCCAGAAGGACAACGAGTATATAGAGTAAATAATTCGATTACTGATGACAATATTGAAAATTTAGCTTTACAAGATGAGTATCAACGCCACCTAATATTTAATCTTTACGAGGTAAATGATAAGGGAATTATTCGAAGAAGAAAAACTAAAAAAGTTGTTGGTTTTATGAATAATATGGGGTATCTCATGGTAACTGTCAGATGAACACTAGCCGGTAAAGTTAATTATCTTAGCCATCGTTTTGTTTACGAGACGTTTAACGGACCTATACCTAATGGTTTGGTTATTAATCACATCAATAACGTAAAAACTGATAATCGACTGGAAAATTTAGAACTAGTTACCCAGCAGGAAAATGTGAAAAAAGAACTAGGTGGTGATGGTAACAATTTTAGACGTCCAGCAAAACCTTTTGTTTCATTTGATCTCGAAATAGATAAGAAAATCAAATTTCCTTCAATCTCATCTGCTGCTCAATACTACAAGGTAAATCCCAGGGCAGTAAAATTTTGTTGCTGATAGAATAATTAGATCAGCTTTTTCAAGCAAATATAATGCTTGGATTATCTTTAGATATATTTGCTAGCTCCTTTCTGGTCAAGCAATTGTGGGCAAATGCTATAATCAAATTTCAGCGTCATTATTGCGCTATCGTTAAGTTTATTTTTTTCTGCCTCTGTTATTAGAATCGCCTTGCGCAACAATAAGAATTATACCCTAACAGACATTTTCTCACTGCTTCGGCTAGTTCCTTGTAGTTTAATATATTAACTTTTTGTTGATATTTTACCTCGTTAGTCATCTTATAACAATAAATTAGATAAAAGTATATTATAATATGAACCTGATGGAAAGACTTGCTTATATATATTCGGAAGATACAATCGCAAGAGATTTCATCTCTAATGATACAATCGCCAGCGACAAAGTCGCCAACGATAAAGTCGCAGACAATATTACAATCACTAACGACAATTTGATCACCAACAACAAAGTCGTCGACAATACAAAAGCAAGTGATAAGATCACTAACAACAATTTTACAGCAGAAAATTTAGACAAATTTGTTAGCTATAGCGAAGATGATATTTTGTACAACAACAAATCCGACGATGAAGATGAGATAGTCGCCGTCGTTGACAGAAAAAATTACAGCAGACCGACAACTGGACGATATAATGTTAAGTATCACATTGCTAAAAAAATAATAAAATTTAATTTTACTGTTGCCGAACAACAAATATTTTGGCAGCTTATCAAACCTCTTTTAAATCTAAAAATTCCAGGCCGACAAAAAAAATATAAAATTCGATTTTATATTTGTCAAGATTTTTAACTTAATGACGATCTCTGACGATCGCAGACAATATCTAATATCGTTATGTAAACCAGTAAAATGTAAATCTATCAAACGTAAGTACGAGGAAATCTACAGAAACATTATTTCATAATTTGCTTGGTTGGGATCCAACTATTAAATTTATCGCTATACCCGCGCAACTTAACTAAACTTTTATTGCCTTTTTTCCTAATAACTTTTTCGATAACGAAATCATCTTGTTCAGTTTTCTGAAGTTCCTATTCGTAAAAACTGCCAATTATAGGCTCACCTAATAAATCTTTTAACGAGTATGTTACAGGTATTGTTAAAAGTACTTTATCAACGACAAATACTTCTTCGCTCCAGTTTGGAGTAAATCCTTTTTCAAATGTTTTTTTCGTCAGACAAATTCTAACTCGATCACCCACTTTAAATTTATGTCTGCGATACATGTTTTCGTTCGCCAATATTGGATTTTTAATTGCGTCATTTGGTGACATTTTGATAGTTCGATGTTTCGTGTTATTATATTCGTCAACTATCTGCGGAAGATCATCAATATACCTGTTTGTGTTTTTAGCTGTCATATGTTTATGTATTTTTTCGTTTAGCCTGCGATTAAATAGCTCGACGACAACGCTTTTACCCTCGTTCCCTGTAACATCCTTTTTGATATTATTTTGGAGCAAAAACTGCTCGAACTTTTTATTGAAAAACTCCGCTCCATGATCGGTCCAGATTCTGTTCGGTTTTCTTTCAGTACTTGTTATTATTTGTTTTAACGCCTCAGTTATCGACGATCCTGTTTTATCCGAAACAGGTACACTAAAAGCATATTTACTAAAAATATCTATAACGTTGAACAAGTATTTCTTATTATCATTGAACTGAGCTAGATTTGACACATCAACTAAATCTATCGCCCAGATATCATCAACGGCATTTTCAACAACTTTACGTCGCGTAAACTTTTGTTTTAGGTTTCTGTAGTTCAGATGTAAGATCATCGTATAATTCTTTCCCAAGTCCTAATTTATATTTTGCTCCAATAAAACCCTGCACCAGCCTTCTATCAAAACGTTCTCGCATATTTATCGGTTTCATATCATGAAGTTCGTCTAACATTACTTTATCACAACCAGCCTTATCTCGCTCGTTGTCCCGGTAGCAGATATCATGGCGCATTGCTATTGCATCAACTTGATTATAAGGTTCTTGTCCTGGCAGCGGATTATCATTTTCATCTACTTGTTTATCAAGAGGATTATAAGGTCCAGTATATTTATGACCTGGCAATGTCCAACCGCCTTTTGGTTTTGGTAATTTGCCAATCAATTTGTAAATGTCAATTCCGCTGCCAATAACCTCACGGCGATTGCATGATTGACAGTACGTGACGATTTTGTCTTGTTCGATACAAAGATCTTTATCACAATCGCAATTGCACTTCATTTTATTTTATTTTGTTTCATAAAAAAATTGTTATCGATCAATCATCAATCATTCACACCAGATCCTAACGTCTCAGCTACTTGTTTTTTTCAGAAACATACTTTTCTTTCTACCACAAACAACAGAAATACTTTTTAACATTATTCTATTATTTTTTTGTTTTTTCCGTCGTCTCATTTTTATTTTCTGTTTTAGTTCTACATTTAAGACGGTATGTTGACATTTTTTATATTTACAAGTTTAGATAAAATTACTAGTAAGCTTTAGATAGCTTTACAAAAATTAACTGCAATCTCATTGTTTGTGTGAGAAGGCTGCTTGTCGAACTGTAAAATAAACTTTAAAAAATTAGGATCTTTTGACATTTGTCGGACAGACATTATACAATAATAACCACAAGCGGATGTTCCGATCGGCTGTAGCTGATTACACGAATAATTTATTTTTTTAAATTTTTTTAAAAATATATTTTTTTATAAGATCACTCGGAGTAAGTCCGAACGAATCAAAATAATTATTATCATAGACAGCAACCCAGTGAGTGCCTGAGCCATCGTTAAAATTTTCTATATTTACAATGCACGAACCACCTGCTGGTACGTCATCGAGTTCGTCTTTAGAAAATACTCCGCGAAATCCGACAACGTCATTCAATTTTTCAATGATATCAAAATTGCTCAATAGCGTTTGGTACCTGGTAGAGTCATTCCACTTCCGATTCCTAGTAGGTTTGGAAGAAGACTTCCCGCTAATCCCGCTAGTAGTGGAGCTATTGGAATAAATCCTCCTTGTTTTGTTTGATTGCGTTTTGTTGTTTTCTTTTCTTTCGACGATTTTGTTTTTCGTTGTGGCATCTATTTTATATTTTTAAACTGAGTGACAAAGTCACTGACGATAGATTTGTTTGATTCCACGACCTTCAACTGCATTTTTCGTTGCGCCAGATACCACCCCTGACTCAGCTGCTAGTCCAAGTGTACCAAGTACTGGCAAAATTTTCGAAGCTATCACAGAAAGTGCTGGTCCAAACAATCCACCTTGTTTTGACATTGCTGTTATTTGTGAAACAGATAGTTTAAGAACAAACGGTTTTCCTTTATCAAGTTTGTCGATTTGGTGTTGTGTTAGCATTAATTTAACCGCTGTTTTATTTAAAGTCTCTGGAGACTTTGTCTCTGGAGATATCATTAAAGAAACAGAACTGCGTTTAGCAACAGCTGCTGATAATTTTTCAACTTGACCGGATGTTAGGTATATTTCTCAGGTTGTGTGCTTGGTTTTCATTATTTTATATCAAGGTTGTTAGACTAAACTTGTACAGTCATTCTTCCTTTAGTCGCGTCAATCGTCAAGAATCTATCACTGACAACTAGCGCATATACGTTATACTGTTCGGCTGGCAGTACGCCAAGTGTCCAGGTGACCTCAATATCAGCAGTTGATCCGATAGCTCGTTCGGAACGTTTTGATATGTCAAAATAAAAGATAGGATAGAGCGATCGAAACTCTTCTACTGATATTTGAGGTCCACTGTCCGAGTCCTGATATTTTTGCATTGCTTCCATAAGGTACATATATGGCCGAGATATGTTTTTTGTTTCATCGACAGCAAAACTGCATTCGATTGCACGTTCGGGATATTGTTTAGAATTTACTCTAACAAATATTCGTCTGACATCAGGGTTATCAAATACGGAGTTGTTCATTTCTTGATTATTACGACGAGCCTGTCGTTGAAATACGACGAACAAATGTCGAGGTAGTTGTTCGCTAGCTGTAGTTATAACATGCCATGTGTAATCAGTTGCGTTAGGAATTGCTGTTTGATAAATCCTGTTTTGCTGGAAGTATATCTTTTTTGTATAAACGGTTAATAATGATTCGAGTTCCATCGGTTTAGTTACAGATGGGACAACTCGTGGCGTCCACAGCGCTAATCTTATAATAGCAAACTGTCTTTCAGCCACCCCATCAGCGTGTATTATACAATCGTTTTGATCAGCTCGATCTAAAATAAGTATATATTTTATTCCGCGAAAAACTTTGTTGTATTCACGGCAAAATCCAAGGATTGTACTTAACGGAAGCATCATCGTTATTTGGCGAGATTCTGCAGCAGCTAATCTTATTGAATTACCTATTGTGGCTGCATCATCAGCAGCGGGATTGGCGATTAGATTATTGTTATCTGCAGCGGGGTTACCAGCGCCAGTACGAAACTCGCTCGAAACAGCTGTCCCGAATGAGGTATCTTTAAACCACATGATGTTTGTGGCAACTGATCTAGAATAATCATCGCTAAACGAAACAATGTTAAGTATTGTACTTGCTGTAGGCAAGTGCATTGAAATATCTTCTACAGTTTGACTGGCCAGTTGATATCGTGCACTTTTAAACAAGCTCCAACCGTTATTGACAAGCGCAATTTCTGCACCAGCTGCAATATCACCACCTATCGCAGTTAATATTTGACCACGCACTTCTAACACTGCCTTATGCGGCAGTAGAAACACGTCCTCATCTCTTGTGTTAAAAGTTCTAACACCAGTTTTATTTGGTTCGTTTGAGTTTTCATCGAGATACTCGACGTATTCGAACTCTGTTACAGCATCGTCAGTATCATATTCTTCAGCAAGATCGAGATAATGTTTAGCTGACATTTTATTTTATAATCGTTACACAAAATTAAAAAGCAGCAGGAGTCATCGGTTCTGTTTTCTTTACAAGTTTACGTACTATTTCTTCACCATGTGGTGATAATAATTTTTTTTGTTGTAGCTATCATAGCTCGTTTTGTTTCTTTTGTTGGCGCAATATCTGATATTGCTCGTTTTATTTCCGATGTGGAAGGTCCTCTAATCTTATCAGCGATCTTTTGTCCTACTGCAGTGCCTGCTGAACTGCCTGCACCTGTCGCAAAAGCTTTACCTGCGTCAAGTGCAATTGGTGCTACTTTACGCGCAATTCCTGGGACATTTTCTATAATTTTAGTAAATATGTTTCCAAAAAATCCACCTACGATTTTTCTTCTATAAAATTTTTTTTGTCTCATCTTTGTCTATAAAATATAGTCTCACAAAATTGACGTCGACAACTACGTTGTTGCGCGCCTACGCAATGCGTAGGTGTAAATAGTATCTGACAATTTCGTTGTTAAGATCTATTTGTCTACTAGATTGATCTGTTAATTGCATTGTTATTCTTGTTATTTGATTTTCAAGATTAATCGGATAATAAATAACTTGACGTGGATTAATTTGCATGATCGATCCTGGTGGAACGTCCAGTGAAAAGCTATATATCGTTTGTCCTCTACTACCCTGGGCTGAGTAAGATCCAGAAGCAATAGAGCAATTTATTAATATTGGGTTTACTTCTGTTATATTTACTGGCAGTTCACCGTTATATGTAACAGCTTCTTTAAGACTATCATAAATTTTATGGAGAAATCCTATCAGTGATGCAATACTTTTTGGTGATGTAAAATCAATCATCATATTATTTTGTAATGTTATACTAACTCGTAATATGTTATAATTTGGTGTTAGCTCAAAATTATCAGCTATACCGCCCGCTTTTGTTATCAGCTCCTTTATCGTTTTATTTAGATCAGTGAGGTTATAAGCTCCTTGTAGAATTTTAAATGTTTTCCATCTATCTCCTTCAAATAAACCTAAACTCATCATTTACTCCAGTTTTTACGTTAGCCATAGAATTCCATGCTGTGCAGGAAATTAGTCCAATCTCATACTGTTTTTCAGAATCAAGTTGTATTGGCGGATTGTAATAAACGGAAAAGTTTGCGCTGTTTCCTGTTGTCTGCGAGGAATCAAGTAATAATGTTGTTAATGTTAGTGACATTATATTAATATTTTTAGATAAGATCGCTATGTAAAATTTCATACTCGGATGATGTCAGTAATCCGCTCGATCTAAAATGATCTAGTATATCAATGATTTCGTTATCGATCTATGCGCTTTTCATTACCAGCTTCTTTGGATGATATCAACAACATAAGTCAGTCGACTATTTCTGTGTTTGATGTAAAAACTTTAACTCCAGATCCAGTGGTTTCCCTGGTAATGTTTTATCTCGTTCGTTATCATATTTATCAAATAGTCTTTTAAAATTCCAGCCCCTAGCATATTCTATTTTTCTGGTTCTGTACTGTACTGCTGTTTTAAGTAAAACCTCAGCAATAATTCTTTCTCTTATTCGATCTAACAGAGGTAATACTTCTTCTTCTTTTCTAGCATTTTTAATTTCTGTATCAGCGAGTAAACCAGTATCTATAATTTTTGTTAATTTTTGTGTTAAATTGTTATATTTTTCTTCTGGCCAAGTTCGAATTTTATCAATTTCAGTGATACTATATTTTTTAATAAATTCGTTATATTCTCCATCTGATATTTTAACACGTGCACTTTTTCTATGAAATATTATCTGTTTTTCAGTAGGCATTTCTACTAAAATGGTTTCAGTCATTATTTTTTGTTTCTCAGCCAATTCCTTAGTTTGCTCCGACAATATTTCTATTAACCTCTTTAACTCGGCTGGATTAACAGTCAATCTTGTAATAGCATGCTGAAGCGCAAGAGGATTGTTCATTAGCATGTCAAATTCGGCCTGTCGTGCAGCAGGATCAGCAATGTTTCTTACAAGTTCTTCTGCAATCTTTTTATTTTCTTCTTTCGATCTTTCTCCACGTAAACCTAACAAACCTTTTTCTTGTAATTTTTTAAGCTCCTCTGCAGATAATGTTGATATTTCTGGTTGCTTGCCAAGTACTGCTTCAGTAACCGGCTTAAAAAGTTTAGCAGTTTCTTCCTCTGCTTGAACTTGTCCACACCGAGCTTCTTCCACTTTTTTCTTAAAAGCTGCTCGAGTTTCAATAAATTTCTTTAGCAATTCGATTCTTTGTTGATGCTTGTCCATTATTTTTTTATGTTTTATAAAAACATGTCAATACAACAACGAAACATCTTAGCCGGATCACGCGCTAGCTTATCAAATAAAAAGAAATTATATTTGTCTTTGGTTGCTTGATGATATAATTCGATAAATTTATCTTTTGTTACGTCACCGCATTGCTCGTTTGCAATATTTCTCACATCAACATTGTCCAGTCCGGGAAATAATATAAAACAACCAGTATTTCGCCTGATAAATCTATCGACGTTGTAAAAACCTTGGGCGAGATAAACAGAATTACATCTTTTATTACGCGATAATGAAAAATAAGATCTGATCTTCTTCATCTCCTCATTGTTTAGCAGAATATCGTCAAATACAATTATTTTATGCTCAGATGAATCAAGTTTGTCAACTGGAATTAGTTCTTCTGGTTGTTTTATTAAAATATATCATCGCCAGCATCAAGTTCATCACGAAGTCTATTATTATATTCGCTTAGTAGCTCGTACTTATCTTGTTGTGGATTAATTGTATAAATATATACCCTGTCATAGTTAAAGTTATTGTTGAGCAAAAGATTCAATAACAGATTTGTTTTACCTGATCCTGTACGACCAATAATAAGATAATGACAATCTGGAAGTTCGTTATTATGTTTATGCTTGATTAATCGTTCGGTATCAAAATTTAATATCTTCGCCATTGTTGTTATATAATTTTATGTAATATTAAACTGACTAATGTTAACAACTTTATGTTACATTAAATAAATAATGAGCTATTATACAAAATTTGGAACATTATTAGTAGATTCATCGGCTAAAGGTCAGCAAGGTGACTTATCTAGATATGCAACTCTTGATCAGCTCAGAAATAAAATCAATAATTTATTAAATATCACAAGTGTAGATCAAAATGAAGTCGTTGTTTTGCAGGACAAACAAGGACGATTAAAGACAAGTAATATACAACTGTCAGATGTACTTATACGAGTTCCTACCGCGGTTGTTAATAATATCGTTACTTTTACTGACCAAGGTTAGATACAAGATTCCGGTAAGTCAATTAACGATTATGTCAAAAAAGCTGGTGATTCATTCACGGATAGCATTATTATGAATCAAAATAAAATTACAGGCCTTGGAAACCCAACCGCATATAATGACGCCTCAACAAGAAAATACGTTGATGATCAAGAATCTAAGTACGTATTAGTCAACGGTGGTATAATGCGTGCATTTCTCAACATGAATAATAATGGCATTAATAATCTTAGAACACCAGAATCTGATTTTGATGCTGCAACGAAAAAATATGTTGATGATAAGGAAATTCCAATAACAACTTCGTTAAAAACAATCAATGATGAAATGACTACAATTAACAATGAAATGACTACAATTAATACTAATTTTACTAGACACGTACAAACGTTTTTAAATTTTCGTAGAAACGTGAATAGAGCCATTAACGAATTTTTTGGTGATCCACCAATCGTTGACATAAAACTCTCCGACGTTGACACGAAACTAAATGACATTGTCAGTGGAATACCTAATATTGTTCAAAACACGAATCTGATTAAAATTCCACACGGACAAATTAAAAATATCGTGTATACAGTAGCATCAGGATCATCAACATGGACACCGCAAAATAACACTCTCGAACATACCGCAGAAGTAACTGGGTTATACAGGCTGTCTATGTACGGTTTGGAAATTACTGCGTCCACTTCATCATCACCGAATGCATATTATAATCCTCTACTGGTGATGCTAAATAAGAACACCAAAGAAACATTTACGTTGACATCAACGGAAATGACTCCGAGACGTTACTGGTGGTGTCTGGAATTTATAGCTGAAACACCATAATTAATCACTTAGGGACTGGCACTATTGTAAACAAATATTTTATAATGAAAAAAAGTATAGTTGATTTCAATCACATTTCAAAAGAAATTCCAAAACAAGATGTGGATGCTTTATTGCAATATTACAAATATTATCATAAAAAACTTTGGTGCGTGAAAAAATGTTATAAACATTATAACAAAATACTTCGGATAATATCATATTTACCGTTGTTATTGACCCGCTCTGGTATAATTTCAAGTGAAGCATCATTAAATCTGTTTTTGTTAATAATATCAGGCGTTGGTGTTTCTCTTGCAACAGCGTGTAAAAAGATTGAACCCCGGCTTGTGACAAAAAAAAAATGCCTGCAAAACAGCTAGTATCACCTATAAAAAATTACTTGATCAGATACGATCTTACCTACGGGGTATAAAATATGATATGAATGATTTAATACTCGAGTTCCGTACTATTGACAGTATGTTAACTGATATCCTACCAATGAGAGTCAGTAGGTATGAAAAAGATTATGATAGTGATAGGGTATGAACAATAAAAATAATGTTTGAAGGAGGTAGAGGTTTTAAAAACTTTAAGTCGTTTTGGGAGTGTTGGTGGGTCTCCCAGATGGTAATTTATATTTTTTTAGAGGGTCTCCAAGATGGTAATTTATATTTGTTTGGAGGGTGGGTAAAAGTCTTGGATTATATTTGGTCTAGAACCAGTACTTGTTAAAAATGAAAATCGTTTTGGGGTGGGGATTTGAGGGTCTCCGAGATGGTTATTTATATTTGTTTGGAGGGGGAGAGGTCCTGGGTCTAGAACCAGCACTTTCCCTTACTACTGCCCACAGCTGTCTTACTAAGACAGAATTACGAAATATAATTAATCATCATATCTGAAACTAAATATGTCGAAGGTTGACATTGACGTTGTTGATTTTCTTGCCCCATCCGCAACATCTTTTATTCTAGCTGGATTAATCTTATGATATTTTACAGCAGCTGTGATCGATTTAAATTTCATTTTTTCTCCAGTTTCAAGATTTACTGAAATAACTGGTCTAACCTTACTAAAGTCATTATTTCCAGTATGTCCTCTTCTACTAATTTCTTTTTTTGATATGTTACTAAATCTAAATTTTCAATGCGATTGTCAGATTTAATGCTGTTAATATGATCGATAACTAAATTATTTGGAATTGTGTTATTAAACGTTTCAAACACAAAACGGTGATTATAATAATTAACAAAATCTACTTTTGTTCCCCTAACTCTTAAACCTAAATAGCCAGTATTTTGCAAACTTCCTAATACTCTTTTAGTTTTTTTGTTTCGTATAATTCCTCTGTCAGATGCCTCATATAAATCAAACACAGGATGAGGCTGATATTTATCTTGTAACGCTAAATTTTCAATATTATCATCAGTAATCGAATTATTGACTCTATAGACTTTGTCCAGCTGGAATTTCATCGCAAAACAAAGTATAAATAAAATCTTTTCTAAACATTTCGGTGATATCTGTATCATCTCCTTTTACATTATTTATCATTCCAGCCGGAGTTGGTTTTCCTATTGATTTCTTAGATTTTATGTTAATAACTGAACCAAGTGCATTTGCAGCATATAAGTTGTACTTTGGGTGAATATGATAAGTTTCTTGCTCTTCCGCTGTCATTCTGATATATCTCAAAATTTCTGTCATTATACTATAGGGATTTTATATCTCTAATTGAAAAATAAGTTTAAAAAATCAATTAAATATAAAAATACTATATATAATGTTAAAATTGCGCGATATTGCTAAAAAGAGCATTATCAAAGCAGAAAAAATTGCTAGTGCATTCTCAGGATACGACAACAGTTACAAATTTGATGATCAAAATGTTTTAGCAAATTTTAACTCTACAAATTTATATTATCTTTTACAGCCTGTTGTATCTAAAGAACTTGCAACTCATAAAAGTATCAAACTAATAGTACAGTATCATACGATTTTATCAAAATTACATGCAATCGAAAAAGATATACTTGATATAATTTTTGAAAATACAAGTTTTGATAAAGAACTTTCTGAGCCATATTTAACAGCTAAATCACGAAAAATATTAACCGGAACAAATATTGCTACAGTCGCCAATGAAATACACCATAAATAAATAAAAAATTTGAGGAATTTACTTCATCTGGGTCAGGCTGGAAATTTGAAATGATAAAGGAAGTTTTAATTCATACGGCAAAATATAGCGTACTGCGGGGGTAGCTCTTACGTTGATCTTCCAAACAAAATTAAAAACAAAAAATGCTGTATAAATGTCAAAAACAACGACGACCAATGTTTTCGTTGGTCAATTTTGTCGGAGAGACATCCACAGAGTGACCACAGTGACCGAATTGAAAAGTATTTGCCATACAAAGACGAACTAGATTTTAACGGAATAACTTTTCCAGTGTCAGAAAATCAGATACCAAAGTTTGAAAAACAAAATATTTCAGTAAATGTTTTCGGACTAGAAAAGCGAGAAAATGTTTACCCAAGATATATTTCAGAGACTGCTACACAGAAGACAATAAATTTATTATTTTATAAAGGACATTACGTTTGGATAAAAAAACTTTAACGGCTTAGTTGGCGGACAGTATAATAAAAATAGAAAAAAGAAATATTTCTGTTATAAATGTTTGCAGGGTTTTTCTAAAAATGAGAAACTACAAGAACATATTAAATACTGTATCAACGTTCAAAGAATAACTATGCCAAGCGATAAAGAAAAAGTCTTAAAATTTAAAAATTATGATCATAAGCTAAATATACCTTTCGTTATTTATGCGGATTTCGAGTGCCTACTCGTTCCAGTGGCTGGCGCTGAAAATAATCCTAATAAATCGAGTACAAGAAAAATACAGCAACATGTTCCATGCGGAGTAGCTTATAAAGTAGTTTGTTGCGTCGACGATAAGTTTTCATGTCCGATTAAGTTATACAGATGTAAAGATAGTGAATCTGAAAGTCCGGCGGTATGGTTACTAAAAAATCTGATAGACGATGTTAATAAAATTTCTAGCAAATTATTTAAAACAGCTCCATTGAAAATAACATCTAAACAACAACTTGAATTTAACGAAGCGGTTGACTGTCATATTTGCGAGAAGTTATTGGTAGACTCAAACGGAGTCCAAGATAAAGTTCGTGATCATTGTCATCTGACCGGTCAGTATCGTGGGGCAGCTCATAATAATTGTGATTTAAAATTTCATGCACCAAAGTTTATTCCTGTCGTCTTACATAACTTTCGTGGCTATGACAGTCATATCATTGTAGAAGCTTTTGGTAACGAGGAAATTAAATCTAAATTAAAACTAAATAATAAGATAAAATGTATTCCAAATAATTTTGAAAAGTATATGTCAGTTACTCTCAGTAAATTACGTTTTATTGACAGTCTGCAATTTATGGCAGCATCATTAGACGAGCTCGTAAAAGGTTGTAGCACTTTTAATAATCTACAAAGTTGCTTTGGTGATAAATTTAATCTACTGACAAAAAAAAGGTATCTTTCCGTATGAGTATCTCGACGACTGGAGCAGATTTGATGAAACTTCTCTTCCCGACAAAGATAAATTTTACTCGCAGCTCAAAAACGAAGATGTGTCAGACGACGAATATAAATATGCACAAAATATTTGGAATAAATTTAGTTGTAACACATTTGGTGATTATCATGATATATATTTGAAAACAGATGTTTTATTACTAGCAGATGTTTTTGAAAGTTTTCGTCGAGTAAGCTACAGTAATTATGGACTAGATCCCTGCTGGTATTATTCTGCTCCCGGGCTGTCGTGGGACACTCTACTAAAAACAAGCAAAATAGAATTAGATCCCTTAACAGATGTTAATATGTTTAACTATATTGACAAAGGTATCAGAGGCGGAATTAGCGTTATAACAAAAAAATATGCGGTAGCTAATAATAAATATATAAAAAATTATGATAAAAATCTCCCGTCAAATTATATTATTTATCTAGACTGTGTGAATTTGTATGGTTGGGCCATGTCAGAGCCAATGCTGTGCGGTGGATTTCATTGGATATCTCCAGATCAATTTCTTAAAGAAACTGAAAAAGATTTACCTAAAAAAAATAATGATAATTTTTCCGACGTCAGTTATTTTATTGAAGTCGATCTAGATACATTATAAAAATTTAAAACAAGCAGTAGATGCTGGACTAATTCTGAGAAAAGTCCATCGCGTGCTAAAATTTAATCAGTTGAGGTGGATGTCAAATTATATTGACTTAAATACCAAACGTTGTGCTGTGGCTAAGACCGACTTTGAGAAAAACTTTTTCAAATTAATGAATAACTCGGTGTTTGGTAAGACAATGGAGAACATTAGGAAAAGAGTCTCTATCGAAATCGTAAATGATGTACGTCGCAGAAATAAATTAGTTAACCATGATGGTTTTGTCAGCATGAAAATATTTAATGAAAATTTTGTTGCAATACAACGACGAAAGACAAATTTAAAGTTAAATAAACCGATTTATGTTGGTGCAGCTGTACTTGATATATCAAAATGGTTAATGTATGATTTTCACAATAATTTTACTAAAAAGCAGTGGCCAGATTCAGAGTTGCTATTCACTGATACGGATTCACTGGTTTATACTATAAAATGTGAGGATGTCTATGAGGATATTTATAACAATAAAAATTTATTTGATTTATCAGATTACCCGACTTGTAGTGGATTTAATGATAATACGAATAAAAAAGTTATTGGTAAAATGAAAGATGAGTTTATGTTTGTGCCGGTGAGAGAGTTTGTTGGATTAAGGAGCAAGATGTACGCTGTGATATTAGATGATAATAAACTTACAAAGAAAGCGAAAGGTATCCCTCGCGGATATGTGGAAAGGATGATGAATTTTAATGATTTTAAAACCGCGCTAAACAATAATATCAGTTTTATTAAGACAAATGTCATTAGAACGAATCTTCATAAGCTTGAGACAGATACAATAATAAAACGTGGACTTAGTAATTTTGATGATAAAAGATATTGTAAAGATGGAATTAATACTTTAGCACTTGGGTATTTTAGAAGGGAGATAATACCGTTCAGCTTGTTCTAGATTGGTACGAATGCACTGTATTGATTTTTCAGACTGTCTGTAAAGCGCAGCTGGTGATTGTTGAGTTCGTTTTGTCTGTTAAGTGATTTCCAAGGCGTATTTATTCTATCTGTTTCTAAAGCCGTACTGAAACAAAATTCCCTAAATCTTTACAAACTGTCTGTAATAAAGCGCTGCCGGTGATTTTAGTTAGTTCGTTTTGTCTGTTAAATGATTTCCAGGTGTATTTAGTCTGTCTGTCTGTTTCTAAAGCCGTACTGAAATGGAATTCCCTGATTCTTTACAGGCTTGCTAAAAACCCACCTATTGATTTTTCAGACCTGCCTATAATGTAAACAGCCGCTTCGTTTTTCTGTATAAATAGACGGTATTTCGTTTTTCTGTACAAATAGACTTAATTTCGTTTTTCTGTATAAATGTAAGATTTCAGATTAATGTTATTCACAAACTAGGCAACTGGTAAGTATATAGTAATTTCCTAAACATATATATGTAATCGGATTTCATAGCTCAATGCATGAATGTTGGAATTCTCGTACTGAAGGTCTGTGGTTCGATTCCCATCACTGGCATATGTCGGTGGGTATGGTTCTGGATTACCAAAAAATTATTTTAATTGGGGGTGCCAACCCCAACAGAAAGAATACACTCTCCCACCATGTAACCACGTGGTGGGTGTACTTTTGCACTCAACTCGGGGTTATCATGGGGAGAGTGTACAAAAATCTGTTGGACGTAGGTAAAACCCTCGTTTCTTAGGATAAGTTAGGATAAGTTTATGTTTGTGCCGTCTCTTAGAATAAGTTAGGATAAGTTTATGTTTGTGCCGTCCAAAAATAAACAGCAGGGTGATGTGAGCTCGTGACATTGTGACCTCACTGAAGGGTATCCACATAGGAGCATTCAGAAAGAATGTTCGCCGGACCAAAAAGTCTCAATAAGGTGCCTGTGGACCATAAGACAGGTCTTAACCAATGAAAGAGTGCCCGTGGGCCATAAGAACGGCCTTTACGTTATAGACAGCCCTCTGAGTTTCTAAAGTTTCGTTTCGTATATTTAGGAATTCGCCGGGGGGTATGTCTATTAAAAGGGAAAGACTTTACCGGCAGAAGGGACCCCAGTGGAATGGTAGACCGAACGTCACCGCTGCTGTTTATTTTTGTATAGCTTTAAAAATATCATTAAAATATCAATAAAATATCAACCATATTGTCAATAAATGTCATTAAATCATCTGACCAACCTACTATTCTCATATCATTTTCAGTTGCGAATAACCATACTGACCCATATTTTGGTGATATATGATAACCAACTGTTTTAATACAGTCGCTTATTATTTTAGGTTTTATGCCAGTATAGCATGAGGCTGATATTATTGAATCAAATCTCTTACAAAATTTGTTTGTTAGATCAAATCCAACATGTCTGATTGACGTTGACGGATAGCCCATGTTATATAATATTTCATTGTTCAATATGAAATTTTGTCTAAACTTTAAAATATTTCAGTAGTAGACTAATAGGCTGGCCTTGGATCAGAGACCCAACTCCCCAAAACAATCAGGTACACAAAATGTCTAATTTATCGGATACACAAAAAATGTTTTACTAGGGAAGTTGGGTCTCTGGTCCAAGATCAGCCTATTAGTATACTACTGTATATTCTAAATATGATCTTAAAAAATGGTCCATTGTCCTTAAACAATTAGTACAAATCTTATTTGCTATTATAATAAAACCTGTATTCATTTACATTGTCTGCTAAAAGAATCTTTAAGTTTTTTTTAATGATAATTCAGTTTTAAATTTCTATTAACTGGAAGACCCATTTTCCTCTATTGATATGTCCAATGTTCAATTTTCTAGCTCCTTTATCTAGACAATTTTTTTCGGCTCTGCCGAGTTTCGAATCGCAGACATTTCCTGCTATTTTCCATAAAACATTTTTCTAAATGATGACGACGAGGATGATAATAGATAAATAAATAAATAAATAAATAAATAAATAAATAAATAAATAAATAAATAAATAAATATTAAATAGAAGAGGTCTGTTACTGTCAATATGTATACTACTGTTACATTGAACCGCTGCTATACATCTTAAAAAAAAAAGGATGTTTTAAGAGGTTTAACGCAGTCATCCTACACAAATCCATATCATATACCATTTGAAAGCTTATCGTGACTAGGTAAATATGAATTATGATGCGGTGATGGCTGGTGACGTTGCATCCCTTGAAACAGTATAGCATGAGTACAAATAATTAGCGGGGCCCCGAGTGGCCGAGTGGTCTAAAGCGCTCTCCGTTACGGATCACTGCCATCTCACCACTGTCTGCGTGGGTTCGAGTCTAGGATTCGGCGAATGTGGATATGTGAGAAAGCTTGCCAGTCGCTTCTCGTGGGTCGGTGGTTCTTTCCGGGGATTTCCCGGTTTCTTCCTCCACCGTTAATACTGGCCGCCATGTATAGCCTATCGTGTGCTGAAAAATGGCGTTAAGCCCCACGACAACAACAACAACAACAACAAAGAATTAGCAACAAAAACAACAATAATAGCAATATTTCATTAAAATTGTGTGTGTGTGTGTGTGTGTGTGTGTGTGTGAATTGGATTTTTAACGTAGCTTTAACAATTTTTCAGTCATATCGCTACGATGTCTGCAGTGTGGCAGTTTATAGTGATGTCTAGCACTGGGGCATCATGCCGCAGACATGTAGCATGATGTCCCACCCAGTCACATTATCCTGACACCAGGCTGACCAGACCTAACACTAACCTCTTAATGCTGAGCGCCAAGCGAGGCAGCTGTTAGTACCATTTTTTTGTAAGTCTTTGGTATGACTCGGCCTGGGATCGAACCCACGACCTCCCCCATCCGAGGCGGACGCTCAACCACTAGGCCACAGAAGCGGTCACTTAAAATTGTGAAGAAAGGTGTTGAAAAGATAGACAAATGAGTTTATTGACGTATCTTACAAATGTATCATACTTTATTTTGTTTCATTTACTTCCATTTTTTTCCTTTCGTATCTTTTTGTGAGAATAACCTGAGTTCCCCACAAATATTGAGAGATATCAAGCTTTGTGGATGGCTTGCAATTTGCAATTGCAGGAAGGAAGAACACTATCGGTTTGGGGTGTCAAAAAGTCAACGGTTAAGGTCACTGTGACTGAAAAGACAGGGGATGAGGATGGTACCGTCCCCTGCCCACAATGCCATAGAACATTCAGGGCGCACATCGGCCATATCAGCCACCTACGTACATACAGACCATTCGTTCCCGCTATAACACTGGATGACTAAAGTGGTCCTCATCGACTTGATGGACGAACACACGACTGAAAGGATGATTTCGCCACAAAGACATTAGTTTTTTATCACAGAGCTAGACCAAACTTTGTGGATATATTTCACTTTAGGTGAGGAATAATCGAATGGATTTCGAGCTCAAATGGTCAGAGGTCAAGATCACTATGACTGGAAGAACAAAAATGGCCTGCGAACAATAACTTTAGCTCTTCACCATCTATTGTTATCAAACTTTTAGATGGCCTGCACTTGTGCTAGGAAAAACACCTACATATTTTGGCGTAAAAAGATAAATGGTTTCTGCATAATAACATTAGTTATACATCACAGACCTGGAACAAACTTAGTATATGGCTTGTACTTTTGATAAGAAAGAACCCTGTCTATTTAGGGGTCAAAAGAATCAAAGGTCAAGATCACTGTGACTGAAAAAAAGATAAACGGTTTATGCGCAATAGCTCGAGTTTCCCCATCATAAACGGTTTATGCACAATACCTCGAGTTTCCCCATTATAAACGGTTTATGCACAATAGCTCGAGTTTCCCCATCATAAACGGCTTATGCACAATAGCTCGTTTTTTCCCATCATCTACAGTTAATATGCTTTGCAGATTGCGTGCTCTGTGGCTAAGAAAGAAGCCTGTTGTTTATGGAGTCAAAAGGTCAAATATCAGGCTCACTGTAACTAAAAGAAATATAATGTTTCTGCACGAAAATGTCGGTTATTTGCATAGACGAAGGTGAATATGTACTTTTCAGGATGCTCTTGTTTATTGAATTGGAGAAGCACAAGCACTTGATATTTTTAAAGTTAGTATAATTGTTGCAGTCGATAATAGGTAGGAAAAATATATTTGCCGAGACCATCGACTTGAACTGTAAGAAACTTTTTCTGCGCGCGATGTTCATCTCTGAGCAACCACAATGCAAATAACGCATCATGTACCATTTACATCTAGTGTTTTTTTTATTATGTTGTGAAAATCTTTGGAAATATGCTGTATCGTTAGACATCCAGATTAATCATCATGACGTTTAATCTTTAAACATATACTTGCGGTGAAGCATCTACAGCATTTTTTTAGCTACCTTCTATTCAGCAGATGAAAGCTAGTGTACTACCCATGGCATCTGCATCGCCGTTAGCATATATACAATCATATATATATGTACAGCCTCACTGCATCTCGCCCATTCTTTCTTAATGGGCCATAAAGAACAATTTGGAGTGCGTTTCCTGGCAACTTACCCGTTGCGGTTAACTTTGTTCATACATGTACATTAGTTGCATATTTGGTTACGTTTGTGCGTTTAGCTCGTTTTGCACCCGGTGTACAAAATGTTATACACGAACTCTTGAAAGTAGATGGCTGTATACACCTTTATTATAGTGCTACATCTGTCCCAAAGGAAAAGGTCAATGTGACCTACATTTCACACTATCATTATGGCCCATATTTTGAGTCTCACTTAACTGGGTTAAATTTTGTGTTTGTGTTCATTTTTCGAGACAATTTATGCTAGAAGTTTGCAATTGTTTACGATATACATATCTGTTAGTACCACACTATTATAGTAAAAGTAGGTCATCATGACCTATATTTCATCTTTTACTGGCTTTGGTTAAGACATTACGTTTAGGTCTTGAGCAAAGAGTTTATAACATGCTGTATGAACAGTATCCTACCTAGATTCATGAAATTTAGTTGGGGGATAAATTTTAATAAGTACTAAACTTTTATTGCCAAACGAGATGTTTGTGACATATAATTTTTGCTTCAACGACTTTGTTGACATTTAGCGTGTTCCTTTGTCGGCTGCTGTTTACGTTAAAATCATGAAACTCCATAATAATATGTATCTCTGTTATTACTATATTCTTGCAGCCAAAGAAGGTCACTATGACCTACTTTCTTGCTTTACGAACATAGCGTAACGAGGAAAACCCATTGGCATTAATTTTCGTTTCGACAATGTAATTTTTGTTTGATTAATGTTTAAGTTCTGATTTTAAATGCTTGGCGGGTTTTGTAGTGCCATCTAACGGCTTAGTTTGGGTCACGTGATTCCGCCTGGGTATACATACGGACCAACTGTGGCAGCTATGGTGGTATGTTATGTAGCGGTACATTCCAAAAAGGCCCCCTGCAAGTGTAGAAGTATAACCACCCTGCCAGAGCAAGCACATTTGGTCGTATTTCGTCGGAGAGGCCAGGGAATCGGAAAAGAGTAGGTACAAGGTCTTTCGTCGACCAAAAGCCCGGCGCTACAAGGCTTGTCCAAGAAACGCAGAGGTTTTGCGGTAATACACGTTTTGACTGAGGATAACTCTTCTTTCATCATTTCACACTGTCGTCTCTCTCTGTCGATCTCGATCGGATAACGATGCGACTCTGCGACGAAGTCGGAACTCTGCGACCAAGTCAGCGACCGGAAGAAAACCCAGTCGGCGACTCTGAGACAGCTCTGCGACCAGGTTGGCGACCAGAGGAAGACCAGTCGGCGACCCTGCAACAAGTCTGCGACTTTGGGACATTCTTGTTTCATTTTTGTACTGGAATTCGTCTTCACTGAATGTTGGAACGTTATACTTTAGATATTAATAATGGCCTGAACTGAAAAGTTGTTCTGTTGCGGTTTGGACAAATCCGGTAAACATTGTAACACACTTGTTCTGTCTTGTACTTGTTCATAGGAGAGGCCACTTTTTTGTTGCATAATCAGCTACCTCTTGCTGTAATGATTCCAACGCTTTTCTAGTCACACACATCCTTTCGGAAGACAAGACTGCTGGTGTATCCAATTTGCTATGACCACTTATTGGTCAGCATGAAGCGTTCATAGAGTACGACGAATGCCTTCCACAGAAAGGGCTCTACAACTCGTATGCATCACTATTCGCAGCATTTTATGCACATTGAACTTTTCGTGCACTGATAAAGTCTTGATGGTTATGTCTTTGCATATAATCTTCATACATTTTCCACAAAAACAGCTGCTGGTAAAGTCCCAAAAATGCAGACACTAAGTTTTTCCGGATATCTTTCAGTCCCTGGTAAAGTCAAGTACATTTTCGAAATTTGAGTACTACTGTTAGTCTCCACCATTTCATCTAATGTTCTTGATTTTTGGAGTCAGCTAAATTTCGATACATTTTTGGGAGTTTAAGGAAATATTTCATAAGTGAAGTCAAAACATTGTATTGTCACAGGTGGCGAAGCAGCGAGTGACAATGCAAAGTGTTTCTACTTCACGCGAAAAGTATTAGTAGTTATAATATTTCTGTATATGAACTCATTTTTTATTTGTTATTTCTTAAAAGCAAAAACCGTCGATTTGCACGATCTTTTTCCATTCTGCGCCAAAGCGATTACCAGCTGTATTATTACACTGACGAAAAGAGGTTCCTAAATTTTTCAATTTATTTGGGAAAGGGACGTTTTTCGGATTATATATATATATATAT
>JAECUM010024430.1:0-10313 GCA_016617855.1 Megalonaias nervosa
TATATATATATATATATATATATATATATATACTCTCGTATGACTTATGCTAAATAATCCCATTTATGTGGAATTGCTTTCTTATCTGGATGTATCCATCTAAGACGGCTGAGGACAAAAACATGTTAGGAGACATTATAGTTCCAGACGAAGGAAAACCTTTTTTGTACAGTTATTGTAAGTAAAAGCTTTCACAAAAACGACACGTATGAAGCATACGATGCTCCTGGAACTAAAAGTGGTATGGCATATGACAAACGAGTTTTTATCCTAATTTGAGGATACTTTCTATTTTAATTGTTTATTGTTTCAGTTTCGTTAGTTTTGTCATTGCTTTTTTGTGTGTTTTTCTTGCCTTTTTTACTTTTGGGGGTTGGGAGGGTTTTTTTTATAGTAAACGCAGTCCATTTATAATAAAATATACACTTTCAAATAATATTATTATCGAACTATATCACTTCAGGATGTATTCCTACATTTCATCTCATACTAGGAATTAAAACTACCTCCAAATAGTGTACACACTGAGGACTGTAACACTACGTATCTGTGTGTGTACACACTGATGACTGTGACACTACGTATCTGTGTGTAACTCTCATCTACAGTATAAAGAATTTAAACCTTCCAATATATTCGCTCCGAAAAATATTTGTTCAACATCAATACTGACCTCCCCAAACTGTCCTTCTCCAAGGACCTCAATACATCGTAGGTTTCTCTTTGGGATTTCTATCACAGACTTATCCATGCTTAGAAGCAGATCGGCGTTAGGGACACCATAGATACTGTTCCCGCTGACGCCCTGGATACTAGGAATGTTTGGAACTTGGGAGTTTATGATATCAGCGGCGGCGTACAAGGCGTCATATTGCACATGCTTGTCCTGAGCATTCGCCATCACTGGGGACCGTCTTTTGAAATCAGCTTTCTGGCTTTGGTTTTTCACCGGTATGAAAGTAGCCATCACATTCCTCTCTTTTCCAATATAAGGCTCTTCGTAGTCATTCTGGGCCCCTGTTGCTAGGACATAGTGAATAATTTAATTGAAATGTGCCCTCATTTTGCAAGTACGTGATCCAAGCTAGTTGTATCATTACCTGAACAAGGAAATAAAGCTATGGAGAGTATTCTTTTCAACAGTATCGTTATTTGTTTAGGCCGTTGCACATCTATACCTATCTACATGTGTGCGTGCGTGCGTGCGTGTCTGTGTGTGTGTGTGTGTGTGTGTGTGTGTGTGTGTGATTTGGATATTTAACCTAGCTTTAAAATATTTTCAGTCGTATCGCTACGACGTCTGCAGTGTGGCAGTTTATAGTGAACTATGTATTCTTTTCAACAGTATCATTGTTTGTTTAGGCCGTTGCACATGTATGCCTATTTACGCACGCGCGTGTGCGTGTGTATGATTTGGATTTTTAACGTAACTTTAAAATATTTTCAGTCATATCACTACGATGTCTGCAGTGTGGCAGTTTATAGTGATGTTTAGCACTGGGGCATCATGCCGCACACATGTGGCATCACGCCCCACCCAGTCACATTATCATGACATCAGGCCGACCAGTCCTAACCATAACCTCGTCATGCTGAGCGCCAAGCGAGGCAGCAGCTAGTACCAAATTTTTTTTATAAGTCTTTCGTAGGACACGGCCGGGGCTCGAACCTGCGACCTAACGCATCCAAGGCGGACTTTCTAACCACTTAGGCCACGGGAGCTGTCCTACTTAAGTTTGAATATATGTGTATCTGTCTGGGTGTATGTATATATGGGCGTTATGGGACCTTTCTCATCAGAAAGATGAAGGAAGAAAAATAAATAAATATTTTGGTGTACATTTTGTTTCTGGATTCCGATCATTGTTACTTGCAAGGACAATATTACCAACATTTCTCAGTTTTCTTCATGGCAAATATTATGCACAATTTCGAAATTTTCTTATTTGCTTTTCTTTAACACTGTGCGTGTCGTAACAAAATTTTATATAAACCCATAACAGAAATCTTGTCAAAGACAGGATGAGTACAAATTATCTTAACGCATATTATATATAGGTGTGACTTTAATATGAGACGCCATATTTATTGACATAGTCAGCTAACTCAATCTGTCAACAAGTTATATTTTCTTAGAAAGAAAAAAAATATAACAGAGTTCAAATAACTGTATATTGCGAATATGAGTACACTGTAACAACAATCACGTAAAAACATCATAGGCTACGATTAATTCAATTATGGGCTTAGAAAATATATACCGGTTTCATTGAACTGTTTGTCGTCCATTTTGCCATCGCCAGTCGCTATGCTATAGTACATGTTCCCGTTGGAAATCTTCTCATTCGGATTTCCGTTAGTATTGTGAAGCTTTACTGACAAACCTGAGTCAATCACAGGCATTAATGTCTGTCTGTTGTTATTTTGGCGCCGTTTAAGTCTTATTATGACTATTATAACTATAATAGCGAGTATAACGAAAAGAGCGGAGAGGGCTCCGATTATAATGCTGATATAGTCCCCGTCCAATGTCTTTGTTGAAGCTGCATTCCGTTGTTTCCTAATGCCCTCAGAAGAGTCCGATGCTCCGTCGCCATTTCCGCCTACGAAAATATTAATATCGATAGAGATAGTTTCTTAAAATAACACATATCTAAGATTTGCAGTAAACGAGGCATTTAATAAAACAAATGTAGCATTCAAACCATCATCGAAATAATCGTCATTATATGTATTAATTGAATCACACTTTTCATAATCAAAACAAACAAAAAATATTGTAATCAAATCAAAGGTTTAGGAATCAGTATAAATCAGTAATATAACCATGTATAATAACCCGTAAGTACTTATAACAAATACATCATAAAATCGCCCAGTGGTACTTTGTAAGAATCGATCACATTTTCAGTTGATACAAATGTGTTGTTACATTCATAACGTAGCGGCCGAAGCAGCCTTGCCATTTCTGGAAAACTCATTTTAATACATGTCGTTTCGTAAACACAGGTATGTATACAAATGTGAAACTTGAATCTTTGCTTCATCAGACAAACAACGAAGCACTTTGTAACGCAATGCTCTCTAATCCATTATAGACACAGGACAGAACGTGTTGAAACTAATATCAGAACACACTCAATGTAAATAATCACAACATAAACCAATTAATTTGTGCTGGTGTTTAGTTTTTCAAGGAAAGGTTCAAATGCTAACACTGATACTGCATTGCTATTAGACGTAATTCCTGCGTGCGTGAAACTTTCAGAACGGAATGGTAATTAGAGGTAAAGTCCCTTTTATGTCGACAATATTTCAAATGAAAACAGTCCTAAAATATGTATACTAAATAGAATACGCTCGCATGCACACACATATAAAGTATACGCATGATTTCTGCATGTTTTCTTATTCAAACAAGAGACATTTGTGAGCTGAACTCGTGAAATAATTATCTTAATTTTCTGGTTGTCGCTCTTTTTATCGTCATTTTCCTCAGTCAAACGCCTCTGTTTCAAATGGCTGACAATTTGATTGTTATATTCACGTATTTGGGGAGTTTTACGGGAGGAACCTCCCTAAGGTGCATCATCCCTCTATCGTAGAATAGCTTCTTACCATATGGACGTAGAAAGTCTATTTCTTCAACATCTTCTGGTTTTCGGAGGACCCTTTCTTCTGATGCCAGGATTGGGGCATGCGTGGTAAAAGGCGGTTCCTCTGGATGGAACTTGCCATCAACAACAGCTAGAAAATGATTCATATATCTTATTTCAGTCGCATGTTGCTGTAATAAAATTACTTGCCTTATGATAATCTAAATGATTTCGTCATCAATTAATGAGGTAGCATACTGACCTATTAATGAGGTAGAATACTTACCTATTAATGTGATAGAATACTGACCTATTAATGAGGTAGCATACTGACCTATTAATGAGGTAGAATACTTACCTATTAATGAGATAGAATACTGACCTATTAATGAGGTAGCATACTGACCTATTAATGAGGTAGAATACTTACCTATTAATGAGATAGAATACTGACCTATTAATGAGGTAGCATACTGTCCTATTAATGAGATAGCATACTGACCTATTAATCAGGTAGAATACTTACCTATTAATGAGATAGCATACTATCTTATTAATAAAGTAGAATACTGACCTATAATGAGGCAGCATACTGACCTATCTATGAGGTAGAATAATGACCTACTAATGAGGTAGCATACTGTCCTATTAATGAGGTAGCATACTGTCCTATTAATGAGGTAGCACACTATCCTATTAATGAGGTAGAATAATGTCCTATTAAAGAGGTAGTATAATGTCCTATTAATGAGGTAGCATACTGTCCTGTTAATGAGGTAGAATATTGTCCTATTAATGAGGTAAAATAATGACCTATTAATGAGGTAGCGTGCTGACCTATTCAATGAATTTTGCAAATACACAAAGATACTACTAAATGTTTCAATGGATTTTCTTATGTGAAATATTGTCTTATGAGTCCAGTGAAGGAAATGATGCACTACTCGCCTAAAACAAAATTTTTAAGAATCCACGAAAAGTCAGTTTCTTCCCTCCATAAATTATTTGAAACTGCTATGTATTCAAACCACATACTTTAAAATCTCCCTACTGACGATTTTGACAAAAAGACATTGACCTTGAACCTGAAGTCATAAATAGAAGACATTACTGAAATCATCTTAGATGCTGTGGATATGTCCACTGCACTTCATTGCAAGACATGATTGTTTTTGTTTGATTATCTGTTGTCATAGCCCATTATTGTTCAAACCCCCAAATTATAACAACCTAATTGGTACTCATTCACTGTATTCTTCAGAGAAATCTCATTAAAAAAAAAAGGTTTGATAGAATATATTCACACTTCTTTGGGTTTATATGCACAAAAGCCATAATAGATAAACCTAAATCACGAACTTTCATCTTGAACTCAATGCTAGAGCGGTGACAGCTTTTATGTTGCAATTAGACTCAGTATAATGTCCTGTCAGAATCAACTTGTATAGGTACAAAACATTGTATTTATAAGATGAGGTTAAAAAAAAACGTCTAGGAGGTGACTATCGACCTTGAACTCGAGGACGCACAAGGCGTTCTATCGCCCTCATTCACAACACTGCTAAAATATAAAGATTCAGAGTTCGATCAAACTTTCCTTATATGTATCCATGCGATGCTGTTAACATGCCATTAGATATTAATTGTTCCGAAATAAAAATAAAAAAATGTCTTTCAGTGAAAACCACATATCGATATGATAATTTCTTCTGGAGGACTAAGGATAACAGGATTTTAAACATGGCCACTATGTCAGCCATTTTGTAGGTTAGAACAGCAGTCTTCATTTAGGCACAGCTACCTAGTGTAACAAATGTTAAAGTGAAATCACTTGTATCAATACAGCAATTCCTTCCGAGGGGAGCAGTAAAAACAATAGTTTCAAGCTGGCCACCATGGCAGCCATTATGGAGACCAGATCTTTACTTTTTTCATTTTTGACCAACTTTGTTTTATGATTGCGTAGTGCTAACAAGACTTTCAAGAGCGCTGAATCGCGGCCATATTGGAGGTCAGGTCAGAACCGTTTCAACAAGTGTTAACAAAATGTAAGAAGGGTTTCACTGGAAACCTCTGTTCAGTATGACTTATGTCTGGGGAAATGCGATAACAATATTTTCTACACGGTTGCTATTATACAAAAATCAACACTCTTAATCTTTGCTAAAATCGTTTTATACCGGTGAATATTAGTGTATCGGGAACCGATGTCGGTTTTCTGACGACATCTACCATCAGCCCCTAGAAGGACCGTATCTAGGATAGTTGAAGTGAATATTCATTTGATATTGTGTTACGTATATGTAATTAAATTGCTTGTGTGTTAGTTTTAAAATTCCTTTTATTTTATTTTTGTTTCATTACATTTTATTGCAGTGATAATTTTCATTGGATTTAAGTCTCTTTTCCAAAAATTGGCTTGACCAGATTAGATCTTAACGTTACTTCAGCACTATTTTTAGCTCATAGATTTTATAAACATCGAGTGATAACGATTGGTTATTGCCAAGGTCATTTCGGCACGCATGTTAGTTGAACTGTAAACAGTCTTTCTTTTTTATATATATTTTTAGTGTGAGAATTTGGTTCTTAGATATGGCTGTTCTTGCTACGTGACAAATTTAATTTTTTTCTATTGCGTTGTTCAAGTTTTAAGAGACCACGTGACCTATCACGCGAGAATGGGATGATGTTTTAGTTGGGTTTAATACCCATTCTGAGAGCTTTTCAGTTAGTCGTATTCTTAACAGCTTGAAGGTTCAAGGTGTTTTATATTGTTGAATCCGGCTTGTTCTGAAGTTTTTCTATTTTTTTGGAATTTAATCATTTATTCTCTAGAAAACTAAACAAGTGTACTTTTTTATAAAAAGTACTGGAACAAAGAAATTCAGTGGAAATTTATGCTGAAGTTTAACGGAAACAAACTGTGATTCAATCGAGGATCTGTTGCCATTAGTACAACGACCTAATCTGACGTCATCGCCTCCATATTGGAATTTCATCGAGATTCGAACCCGGATTCAGTTAGAACTGTTTAGTGATAGGACTTGTATTTTTCAATCTTAGGATTAAATTTTGGATTATATTCACAAACCGTAAGTCCTATTTCCAATTTTTACATTGTTTTCTAGGGAAATAAATTATGTTGTTAAAATATACAAAGCTTGTTGGATTCACTCTTTTCTTTTGTTACCTTTATACGAGCCTACACGTAACAATTGTTATTGAACTAATTAATGATACATTGGTCAATGCAATATTTTGAATTAAATAAATAGATGTCTTTAATTGGATGATGATTGGAATAAACAATCACAAAGTTTTATTCACTGTGGATGAGTGGCGTTTCGTGGTTATGGCCCTTATGGCTGATCATACTTTAAATCTCGGCTGAAATATATGAATAACTGCTCTCGCACCCGTTTATGTTGTGTACTGTAGTGCCTATGTACTGTCGCCGCTGTTGAAGAATATATAGTCAGGACCGTAGAGAGCGATCACGGGCCCTGGGGTAAGAAACACCTGGGCCTCTCCAAGTTCTTGTTAAAAAAAAAAAAAATTTCTTTTGTAAAATTAAAATGTGTTGTTACTTATGTCCCCGGTTGCCCCCACCCCCCTTGTCGGCCCTGTATATAGGATGAATGTTCCACGTAAAGTGAACCTTATAAATATGAACTATTTTCCCTCGCTTGCTGAGGGTTTAGTGACGACAGTAAACGGTTGGATTCAACAAATACATGAAGAGATCTCTTATGCTTATAGACTTGTTTCTTTGATGGTGTATAAAAACGCATAAGCATAAACACATGCATGTAGACTGAAAAGAGGGCTTTTACCTGAGTCGAATATTACTTCGCTTATCATCATCCATTTGTCGTCAAAAAATAGTTTTAGCTTGATGAATTGACCCACGTTGTTCGCCAGTGATATGGTCACGTTACGTGCGTACTCCACCAAATTGTCTGGCATGAAGTCATACTGAATCGGATCTTTCAAAAAGTACATACCGCCGATACTAAAATACAGTAGTGCCCTACGAAATATTTTCACATCTTTAGAAAAGTAATTGTTGCAATGAATAGTCACAGACTTAAACTTTCTGACACTGTCGAATTTGAATTTGATCTCCACTGGACCACTGTTTTCCGTCGAATCATTTCGCCATCCCACCCATTCGTATCCTTTTATTCTATGTGCCAACTTGTCTAAACGGAAGTTTGTATCCCCATATTCCCCATCCGTTAGCTGACCTAATCCTTGTGTGAGATAGTTGTCCTCAATCATCCCGTCGTAAGAGAAATCGAAAAGGTCCACTTCCGCACCTCTCCTATCGCCTTGGCGAACATAGTACGAGACAACGCCATCTAAAGAATGAGAAGAAAAAAATCATTCTATGTAATAGAACATGACTTCTCTTGTTTGATTTGCTTGAATATTTCATATTTTTTTCGTTAGAAGTGCCAACATCTTTTCGTTATTGCTGTCATGACACACTCTTGCCAAGAAGGGTTTTCGAGTGCAAGAACAGGCACACTAAGAGTTAAATGAATTTACTTGTGCAATGCCGGTTTTAGCTAACGGGATTCTTCTTAAATATTTTATTTACTAATCAAAACGTTGTTTTTTTTTTCAAGTTTTACAGCTTTCATCAAGAGTTCATATAGAGCATACATAAATCAAACGAACATTGCAGTATTACTTAAATGCCATTGTTTTTGTCCACTTTATCGATTCAAGGAAGATTTTAAATGCAAGTGTATGGATTCATAATACAACAATTCATTCATTTCAGTGAAAATGTCATAGATCAATAAGACTCCATGAAAAATCCCTTGTTCCCAAAAATGTAGATTGTCATATATTCAAGAGTCCCTGGAATTGTCATATATTCAAGATTCCGTGAAATCGTGTGCATTTATCTAGATCAAATTGAACGAATAAAGAATTATTACTCTACTAAAATTAATGGACTGAAAGACAGAAGGAAACGTTTTAGGCAGGTTTTCTAAAATCTCTAGCAAGCATCTGGAAATATTTGGGCAGTTTTTAAACCCACTGGCAATCATCTGAGAATATACTTAAAGTGGCAATTGATAATTTCACATTGACGTCATCACTGGCATTCAACCAATCAAAGACCGCTATCTGACTTATTCGAGTAGGTGATTGACTCTGTTTTTATCCTTTGAGACTTTTGTCTTTGATAGCGAAGAAAGTCCTTGTAGCCTGCAATTTTTGTTTTAAAATTAAATATTTGTAACCAATAACATGCTGAAATGTATTCTCAAGATTTTCCCCGATTCATTTTATGAAATTCTATGATGACGAATTTAGCCTCTTGTAAGGAGAGATGAAGGATAAGATCTGAGTAACGAAATATTTTCACTTACCAGATAAGGGCGTCAAGCCTGTTGTAGCCCGTATGTAGAAATTATCAATAGTTTTTTAACCAAACAAAAAGAAAAATTTGATTTGCGTTTTTTATTTGCTCTCTTTCAAGGTGACTGCTTTAAAATCGATATTCAGCTTTGCGCATATAAGGTTCCTTAGCCGAAGAAAAATACCAGATTTTATGCTCTCTTTCTCCAGACTTCATACCATGTTAAGCTATTATGGCTTAGACTTTGCACCTTGAATATCTGTCAGTAAATTCTTGAAATCTAACCTTTTCGAGAGAAATAATGTAGGTATCAAGAAAAAAGGAAGAGAAAATTTAGAAAATATCTGGTTTGACAGTTCAGAAGGTGGAAAGCGCTCAACCAGAAACATGGGTTGAATTTCCATGAGAATGATGAAATGCCGACAACAATTTCGAGTGTTTGTATTTTCTTGCATAGATGCGTGCTTTTGTTTGAATATCCCTTGGACACTTTAATCTGTTTCACAACGACGCTAAATCACGTGATACAAAGAAAAGATATTTTTACTACTATTTTTAATGGGACGGGGGGGGGGGAGCTCCACATTCCAGCCACATGAACGCCTGTTATGGGTTTTATATTTCAGCTGTCCGTAGTACACAGGGTTTTGTTTAAGTATTAGGATAAACTGAGTATAATCAGGGTACAATAACAATTTCCAGTAGAAACAATATTACTTAAAATGCAAACACAAGACACTACTAGTAGTAGAAATAGTAATAGTAGTAGTTGTAGTAGTGTCGTTCTTATTATTGTTATTGTCGTAGTTGCTGTTGTCATCGTTGTTTCTCACTTCTCAGTAATTTGGTACTATGATTGATTAATGTGGCAAATGTACCAAATAATGTTTTATTTTCAAATTTTATTTGACGATGAATATGAAGCAGAGTGACGACTTTTAATTCCCGTATACTTCAACCTTGTCGAATGCTTATCATAACCTTGTTGTATGCTTATCATAACCTTGTCGAATGTTTATCATAACATTGTCGAATGCATATCATAACCTTCTCGAATGTTTATCATAACCTTGTCGAATGCTTATCATAACCTTGTCGAATGCATATCATAACCTTGTCGAATGCATATCATAACCTTGTTGAATGCTTATCATAACCTTCTCGAATGTTTATCATAACCTTGTCGAATGCTTATCATAACCTCTTCGAATGCTTATCATTTCTAATATCACTTTCACTTTGGAAAGATTAGGTCAGTCTAGAATAATCTAGATGAGTTTTTCTTTGTTTTTTATCTTGATCACACACACACACACACACACACACACACACACACA
>JAECUM010024431.1:0-38033 GCA_016617855.1 Megalonaias nervosa
AGGGGGAGAGAGGGAGAGGGAGTGAGGGGGAGTGAGGGGGGAGAGAGGGAGAGGGAGAGAGGGGGAGGGAGGGGGAGATAGGGGGAGGGAGGGAGAGGGAGAGAGGGGGCGGGGGGAGAGGGAGAGAGGGAGAGGGAGAGAGGGAGGTAGGGAAAGGGAGAGAGGGGGAGGGAGGGAGAGGGAGAGAGGGGGAGGGAGGGGTCTATTAGACTTGTTGGGGGAGAAAGTCCCAAGATGTTCGGTAGTCTTTTTTCACAGTCCGATAACAGGGAAAGTATCAATTTTCTTTAATTTCATTGTCTGAATAGTATCAAATACAATTTGGAAACTTTGTTTCCGGTGGAGATTTCATAATATTTATGGCGTAGTGAGTATAGACAAGTATGTTGTGATTGGCATAGCATAGATCAGAATAATTTATGAAAAAGACGATGTCATTAATAAAATTATCAAAAAAGTATGGGTGTCAGAACTGACTCCTGAAGTATTCCAATATATGTCCATGAACTTGTTGAGTTCCTATTTTGACACATTGTCTTCTGTTGGAGAGGTAAACTGCCATGGTGTTTACTGATGAATAAGAAATTTCAAATGCTGCCAGTTTCTGGAGTAGGGGAGTAGGACTATGTTGGGTAACACATTAAAATGCTTTTGATAAACCCATCACAATATCTACAGCATGCTTGTTTTGGTTAAGGGCTAAGCGCAAGTCTTCTAGTCGTTGAATTAGGGCAGCTTAAACCTTTACTACAAGTAGAAAGGTATGGGTTAAAGATACTATTAATCGAATTAATGTTCTGATAGGCAAACTATATTTCATGCGAGTGACCTAAAAGATTCTATAACAAAGTTATTTGCGCTACCTTCTTTTAGTGCGTCTGAAAAAATAGCTAAAAACTGCAGTAAAAAATAAGTTGCACTGCCAAGCATGCCAACAGTTCTTCAATAAATCAAGGACGATTTTAAAAAAAGAAACGTATACTGTAATAGTGGAGTGAGACCACGTAGAGGCCACAGAAATAAGAAGAAAGTTCATATCCCAGTATTTAAACGTTTCAAAACATGGTGCTCCTTTGGTGTGCTTTTGGTTCAAGACATGTATTACGACTCTATGAATTTAAACTACGTAACAGGAAAGAGCGAAAACCAAAAAAAATTAAACAAATTCAAGAAATAATTTATTTCCTTAGAATACAAAGTGAAAGTTTAAAAAGAACTTACAGTATTGTGAATTAAATCCCAAATAGTTATAAACGTTCTATCACAAGTCCAAATGTATAGAGTATTTTGAATGAATTTTAGTGGTGTTCCGAATTAATTCCAATTTTGAATGTGCTGATATACCAATAGCTTGGAACAGTATTAATGTGCTAATAGTCTTGATGTAACAGAGTGATTTTCTAAATGAATTCATAATAATTCCAAAATAGTGTTTAAGTCCTACAGTTATATGAGGACTTTGTGATTCCAATGAATAATTTAAATAAATAAATCTTCTCAAATTAAATCTGATCACAACTGATGTTAAAGATAGGAATGAAAACTTTCTGTTTACTTTTCCCTTACATAATTACCTAAGACACAATATGAGGACCAGTATGAGGATCATCTTAATGGAAATTTCCATCCAACTGTAAAAAAAATCGTTTCTGGAATCTTGAAGTGTCAGAATCAAGGCTGTACCCTGAACTCAAATACCAAGTAAATATGTTTACGTACAAATAATAATCTTAATATATAATCTTCTCTCTCTCTCTCTCTCTCTCTCTCTCTCTCTCTCTCTCTCTCTCTCTCTCTCTCTCTCTCTCTCTCTCTCTCTCAGCTAGTGGTCGATAGCTTCAAAAGGTGCGCAGTATTACCGGTATACCGCAACATTTGTTTCGATGTTAGGGATCTCGGTATTTTCTATCTGTACTGGTATATCAGTAGTTTCCGTCAGTTGGGAATGTACGGAAATTCCCCGAATAATCATGTTACGAATTTAATGATATTACAAGTATGTTTTCATTTTTCATGACAAATTAATTGCAAACATTATTATTTTTACAAAATAATTATTATTGTCACAAATTAATCTCAAATATTACAAACAGAATTATATTTATGAGCCTTTCATTTTATTTTTGACACGTGTTACCTATGCCAACGCGGCAGCTGAATGAAATATAAAAGATATTCCGACCACATCCAACTTTTAAAACTTTCGAAATAATAAAGAGACGTCATTGTTATTAGTTATTTGCTAGCATTTGTTAATGTTTTAAATACATTTTTACCTGTGAAACAATGCAAATCACCGTAAGATTTGAAGGAGAATAGTTTTTTTTTGTATTTCATTTGTACGAGATTTGTGTAGTCCACCAAATAATTTCTCGTTTCACTGAGTTGTGCGTTTTACGTTTACTGGCCCTCTCTCTCTCTCTCTTGCCCGGATGTTAGCATCGAACTCAAGGTTTCCCTGCTGATTATATCCGTAGTGTAGCTAGTAAACTGTAGGCTATGTCAACACTTTCCATTGTTATCAACGAGCTCTCTAATGTCAGCTCCATGTCTTTTACATGGTCAGCTAACTGTAAGCCTGAGAATCCCATTTTAGTGACAGTTTCAGGTGAAAACTGATGCAACAATTAAGAAGCATATAGAAAATTCATCTACTATAAGGTACTGGCCATTTAATTGTCAGGTTGTGGTGGTGGTCTGCGATTTTCGTTCGAGTAGAGATATTTGATTTCTTTTTATCTCAATACAATTAATTCGTTCCAAATAATATAATGGTTATAATATGGTATTTTCTTGCAGAGCAGGATATTTTTTCCAGCTATGTGAGAGCCGGAATTTAAAAAAAAAAGTCAGTTCCTTGCGCCAGAAAATTAAATTGTTGGTCCCTAATATAACTGCGGTACACCGTGTTACATATTGTGGTGTGTTACCGCAATATACCGAATTGTGAGTAGCAGCCATTTCTATTAGCAATACATGTACTTTTGTTTAAAAATCATTATTATTTTATCTCCTTGCAACTGAAGTCTTTGGGTATTTTGGACGTATTCAGTTTTTCTGTGCTTAATTTTTTGTATCATAGATATTTTGATCTATATGAGAGCTAGATTTAATGTCTCACTTGCACTGGTGTCAGGTAGAGAGGGTTATAGTCTTGGTTGCCATCAAATTTTGACGTAGTCAGCGTTCCACGTTTCGTCGCCATTTTTATTTAAAACCATAAGTAGTTCATAGAATGCCGACACGTGTTTACCATATAAGAAACCTGTGTTTATTTTACTTTACTGCCAAAACTGATGGATATCGACCGGTAGAAACAATTTTAAACTACTATTGGGATTATTTACGAAGTATGTAATACAGAGTTTTAAAATATATGTATTTCGAAAGAGAATTTCAACGTCATTTTCTATAACTATGAAAACGATACTGATGTTTTCTGATTCCATATTACCGTACAAATCAGAATGATTACGACACGCAAACGTGTAATGTACTTACGTTACAAAAATGACCCCATAACTTCTGTTACAGTGCAAGTAGACATACCTAAAACGAACCTACATCGAGTGCAATGATCTCTAAAAATATTTCCATTGTCAAAATATACTTACGACTACTGTTGAAAAAAATTTAATAAATATATTTCAATTTATTTGTAGTTCCTACTTGACATGTGAAAAACTAATGGGGGGGGGGTTTATTTTATTTTTTTCATATGTCGCCGTGCTATCTCCTCTGAGCAACCCTGTGGTATTCTCCCCTGTGGTCAAATTTCAAATATGGCAGTTAACAGAAATTTGTAACAAAAGAAACATTTACACCTTTTTCACTCGTGGTATTCGATGACAATAGGTCCCAATAGATCAAAGACTTTTAATTATTACTTCATTCTCTCTGCAGGAGTCCAGAGAGAGAGCATTACCAATAGAACAGGATCTCAATGCCTGTTCAATTAAGTTCTAGTATTTTCATTATTAACTTATTTCCTCTGTTGCAAATTTAACATTAATTTTTAAAATACTGTTAACAAAACGGTAGCCAGTAAAGCAATAGTCCGCCTGTGACATTAAATTTCTTTCATTAAAATTTATTTCTCTAAAAAACAAATTCTCGCAAATCAAGATACAATAATAATGACATCTATTTTTGGTGCCTGTCCTTCTTCAACTATCACACAGATCGGCAATCTTACTGTAATACCCCGCCAGATAATTTAACAAATACAAAATAATTGGTCTTCGATGATAATCGTTCAGTGGGGTCCACAAGTACAATTTATCGTTTTCATGTGTATCTAGCTTGAATATATTACAAAGAAACAAAGATTGGAAAATTGCTACGCGTAAAGACTTAACACAAACCCTATCTAATCGCCTTGTCAGTTAACTAATAAGAACAAAAAGTAAAAATGCAGATTGATACTGTTTGACGGATATAGAACCAATGGCTCTTCTGGACATAAGAAGACTTGCACATTTTTCGCCATTAGTTCTTTGGGCATTATTTTCTTTATTTCTGCTTAGTAAAAATTTTCTAAGCTCTGATGTACTGTATCTTTGAGAAAAGTCCGTATGGAGCATTTAGTAGGACACTGTTCATTAATTTGGAAGGGGTGCTTACCAATTTTAAAAGGTTCTGAGGTTGCTATGAGCAACAAATTAACTCAGTGCTATATGATCCACCAGTGAAGAAACTGACAGCGCCCACCTATAGACGCATATTCATAATTAAAGCACAGGGTACATTGTCTGCTAAACAACGAATAATAGTATCTAGAACACGAGGGACATAACTTAACAGATGCCCGTATCATACAGCTGGCTCATGTATTATTGTGAGAAAACCCTTTGTTAAACACCTCCAAATCTTGAAACACAATATCATGTCGATTTTACCTTTTTATCCCAGTAATCTGCTAAAAATAGGGCTTTGAAAGGACTAACTACTGTTCGGAAAGAATTTCCAGAAATTCAAGATAAAGCCATTTCTTCTTTTCAACTACTGAGTGTTCAGCCCATCTTGGATATTCTTGTGTAATGAGATTTTCAACTTGATCGCTGTGGTAGTTATATTGGATTAAGACTAGCATCACTTTCATTTAGAACAAACGAGACATCATTAGAAGGCCTTTAGCAAAGAAACGAGGCCAAGTGTTTTGAATTCTTTTATTAGACTCCTAACATATATACGTGTCCGCCGAAATGGTCAGGGATAATATCTAAAATTGGATAGTAAATCGCTAGATAGCATATAGATGCATAATTAGCGGCGATGGTACCGAGTGATGACTATCCGTCTAACAGCAGTATTTATAAGATTATCAACATGACCGTTGTGGAGTCATAGTGGACATCAGATGAACGCAAACCTCATGCGGAGATATGACTTTTAGTCCGGAAGGAGCAGTAGTAACAATATTTTAAAGATGACCGCTGTAGCAGCCATATTAAACGTCGTGTTTAAAAACATTGTTATTTAATACGAACTAGACATCATAATAAGTCTTTTAGTGAAAACTCCATGTTGGCATGACCATCCATTCAGATGCAGTAGCAATAACACGATTTTCAAGATGATCGCTATGGTGCCCATATTTGATAACCAGACAGCAGCATTTTCATGTAGTACCAACTATAACCCATAAAAAGTCTTCTGGAAAAGCCACTACCTACATTAGTTTCTGTTCAGAAGGACTAGAGATAATAAGATTTTAAAAATGGTTACCGTGATGGCCATATTGGAAATCAGATCGGAACCATTTTCATTTAGGACCAACTGTAACAGGATTTGACCTGAATGGATGCTTGGATTAAATGACAACACAACACACTGATGAAAGATGGAATTTTATGAAATGAATTAATAAAAACAAGTATATCCTATACAACATACAGTTTGATTCCTTCACGCTCTAAACATACGACTCATTCAATTACTTTACACAATCATTCACAAATGGGAAAACAAAAATGTGATTCATATTATTCAAAAATGAAGGTAAGATTCATACAATCTCATGTAATGAAAGTAAGATTCAAATAATCTTATGTAATGAAAATAAGCCAATTGTACTCAAATGAAACACACCATATGTTCCATGTACTCAATTGAAACAGCATCAATTGAAACAAATATGATCAATTGAATCAACATAACAATTGTACCAAACATACGACTCGTAACTCAAGTCATTTGTACAGTCCGTACGATTCATAACCACGTATGACTCGTATAAATACTTGTAAAAACTTGCAACGAAACATTTTGACCTTGTTCACGTGTCCATTGTCAAACTACAGTTCTCCTGAATTCTTGGGTTGGCCCACACTTGTATTGGCCACACACACCCTTCATGGATCCACCATGCGCACAAGTTTACAAATCAGCAGTTCCGTCCTTGTATGGCCTTGATGGTCACACATGCTTCCATCCCCATACAGACATACAGACGGCCAGACCGACAGTCTGATATACCCGTACACACACACACACACACACACACACATACACACACACACACACACACACACGCACAGCTAAACTAAAACCAAACTGGTCATAATAACAGGTACGGAATTAAAATCTATAGATACATGCTACTAAATTAAACTCTTAATAACAACTCGTAACAATTCAAAAGTTTACGACGTTTCAAATCTGCGTAGTGGAAAAGACAACATTTCACGCTACGACATTAAAACTGAATATGCTTCATATATAAAAAAAATAAAATAAAAATGTAACACTTACCCCTATGGCTGTAGAACAAAAATGGCGAGCGTACACTCCTTGACAAGATCCAGAAGACCTGTGTGTCTATTAGAAAAGAACCTTGCCTTAAATCTCCAGGAGAATGAGTCTTAGTAAGGGTAAAATACCCGTGCATACCGTGCTTTTAGTGTCTCTCGCCACAAGCGATCTACGACGAGATACATGCTAGTTCAGTCGCTTAACGAGAAAAACAGTTATCCACCCTATGTAACGTTGTACGCATTACAACGAAAATGATCAAATCGTTCTAAGGCTAAACCAAGTTATTTCTTGCCTTATTCTGTGACACCAACTAGACATCATAAGAAGTCTTCTGGTGAAAACCCATGTCGATATGACAATGTGTCCAGGAGGAGTAGCAACACGATTTTTTAAGCTGACTGCAGTGGTGGCAATATTGGATGTCCAAGATGACCCATTTTCATTTAGGACCAACTATACATGATAAAAAGTCCTTTGGTGAAAACACCATACTGATACGAACAATGGCAATACCAAGATTTTCAAGATGGTTGCCATGTTGAACACAAGATCAGTACTATTTTCATTTAGGACCAATCAGATGCCAGACGTATTTTAGAGAAATTCATGCTAGTATGCCCACCCATACAGGAGGAGTAGCAGCAACATGATTTTCAAGATGACTGCTGTGTTGGCCATATTTGATGTCTGAGCAGTACCATTTTCATTTAGGACCAACTAGACCTTACGATCAATCTGCCTACAAAGTTTCATGTCAATCCTCCAATAGTTTACAATGAGTAGCGATAACAAACTTGTGCTAATGAACTGATAGATGCTGGACAACAGACAACAGGCACTCCCATTAGCTCTTTTGGTCTATGACCAGTAGAGCAAAATAGTAAAGACAAATGCATAATATGCATGCGTCATGCTCATACTTAGTTCATCTGAAATATTGAAGATTTATACTGTGGTCCGTCTGAAATGTATTAACATTTCAGGACAGATAAATCAGGTCCTGACACACTTTATGAATTACATACCTTATCAGAGGATGCGCCCTTCAGACTTGTACCTGCTTCATATCTCATCTCCTTAGCTAGGAGGGAGAATTTAAAAACTGTTCGCCAGATACTACAATGACTTTTTTTCTGACGTCTGTCAATATTAATGGTGAGCATTCTGGCTACCATTTCTTTCAGACTTGTAGAATATTAGTGAAACCTCAAGAGTTACCAACAGAATGGAAAATCACATCCCTTGCCACCTTTTCGCAAACGCAAACAAATCCATCGATGTAAAAAAAAAGGTTCTTCAAAACGGATGAGAAATCTCAGCAGTCAAAAATCAAAGATGGTCTCCCTCCACGAAATACGCAGCACTTACGGGCTGTTTAGAAAACTTTCTACCCTTTTGGAATAATGATCCTAGTCATAAATGAACAGCTACTTCGCACCCATCCCTATCCCTGTCTCTTCTCTGTCCTTTGCAATGAAACAGCTTCAAATACTAGAGGAGTCTCTCTTCGTTTACTTTAATGAGTGGTCCTATCTGCACTTGTACTGGGAACTGCATATTTTGCTGTTCATTTATGAAGAGAACTCCAATAATCCCAATTATCCGACAGGTAAACATCAACCTTGTTTAATTGTGTATTATCAGTAAAAGCACAAACTGACAAGTTGTGTATATTCAGAATATGCAGCCTTTGAAAGATGCCTCAGTATCCAAGCAGGGAGTACCCAAGTCCATGGAAATGCCGGGCTAGAGAAATACTATGAAATATCAGCCACTTTCATCATTGCACAAGTACCTAGGGGATTTATGCCTTCAGAACTTTATGCCATGGAAAACAATACAATAGTAACCACACACTTTAGGCGTCAAATTCCGTGGTCTACAATTTATTCACATATCACCAGTGTATCCCCTAGAGGTATATGATTGCGAGTCAAAAATCCCCTTGGTGTCAGAACTGGGGGTCAGGATGATTAAAAACTAAACTTGGGTATCAAAACTGGTGGTCAAATAAAAAATTTAAGGGTGTCTGATGCACAAATGAGGGTAAACGGAAACACTGAATTTACGTACCATCTTCTAATAAAGAGATTAGACAGTAATCACATATTACGTACCCTCCACTTACCAAGATAGTGAGGGGCCCCGAGTGGCCAAGTGGTCTAAAGCGCTCTCCGTTACGGATCACTACCATCTCACCTCTGTCTGCGTGGGTTCGAGTCTAGGATTCGCCGAATGTGGATATGTGAGAAAGCTTGCCAGTAGCTTCTCGTGGGTCGGTGGTTCTTTCCGGGGATTTCCCGGTTTCTTCCTCCACCATTAATACTGGCCGCCATGTATAGCCTATCGTGTGCTGAAAAATGGCGTTAAGCCCCACAACAACAACCAAGATAGTGAACATGTCACTGGTAAATATAAATGCAATTTTTGGTTTATTTTTATGCGGAGAACAATTAAGAAGTTTTAACAGCAGATCATAAATAATTTTTGCTCAGACCTTTTGAAATCCGATTGTTATCTATGCTAGACAACAACTCTATTTTAAAGATGCTCTTGGTAACATTAATCTGCATCCATGTGTAAACTTCCCATTAAGCCTCCCTCAAGCTGTGCTTACCTGGTAACAGTGAACCTTTCTTTTTCTTATTTTGTTTACTCCTTTTCTAACATCACACAAGCAATAACTAACTACATATACATTTACCACCGATCTGCAGTCAAAATTTATTGTCATTCTCCAGATTGCTCGTTTTAATTCCATTAGCAATCTTTAGATTTCTGTAATTGACTTTATAAATCTGAATTCTATACCCTGCATCTTAACAGATTTTTAAAAAAAAAAAAAATGTGATGACTAAAAAGTGAATATTCGTTATTAGGAACTTGTAGCAAAATGTCCAAAGTTACAGACAAAAGTAAAACCTATACACCTCCATTAATTCTCAAAAGGATATGTTTTGATTTGTCGTCTCTAATTAAGTGCTAGAACAAAATTTCAAAGTGATACTTGGCTTCCCTAACTCTTCCAGTATCACTTATTGACTCTGAGTTGTTGCAAATTGTTTGTCTGGCAGTCATCTTAACAAAAATTACTCTTGCAAAAATTGAAAGGATTAAAATTGGTGAGGAAAAACCAAGATCTCAAAATTTGCAGCAGTCTTTAATTTTCACGCTTTGTTGATATATTATACCGGCTGTTAGTTCCTATCATTAAAATTTACCTACCCCGTTGCTTTCTTTGATCCATCTTCTTCAAGAATTGCACAATAAATCCAATCTAAAGAGACTTGGCACTTTGTTTCTTATTTGATATACATACAAGTACAGTGCAATACGTAATTTGGCCCCCAGGCTAGTTTTTCACTTCAAGCAAAATTCCACCCCGAAAATATGCACATATAAACAGACCATTTTATACTTTTGATTGAAAACTGTGAAATAAATACGATTAAAAAAAAATATACAAACTGAGCATAAACTAACCCAAAACTGCAAGAAGATTCACACATTTAAAAAATGGGTTTCATTTTTTTTCTTCTCTTCTTTGAGAAATATATCCATGTGTAAAAATTCAGTGTCTTAGGACTCATGACCAGAACAAAAACAAGGATTTTCCCCAAATTAAGTGTGCAGAACCATAGCATCAATATTTTCATGACTCGTCCATTGAAAAAAGGATGTCTCTTCAGATTTGTATTTGCAAGCCTTAACGATGTTTACACTTTTCTTGCTGAGCCTTCATTCTGTGATGGAAGGAGTACTTAGAAATTTGACACTGTTAAGGTATCAAGTACTGATAGATGTGGGGAAGTTATACAAAAAGATTATTTTGACAACATGAAAGCAATGCTGGAAAATCATTTCTCACACAGTTTAGGGAGATCATGGGACGACTTATGTAATCAACTCTAAAGCAAATTCCACTGCAAACGTGTTCTGCTGGTTTTTATCAGCAAACTGATGGTTCTGTCAAGTAACTATTTCAGTGTAGCTTTGTTAGAATACTGTGACACAGATGCTTTGCCTTTGTTGTTTTTTTTGTTTTTTTTTTGATGTATTACTTTCTGTTCCTGGAAAATGGTTTTTCTGAAAGAATTTTAATGGAAGTGACGAGTTTTGCCAGCACCTCCAGTTTAATCACAACTCCAATATCATAAAAAAACCCATCAAGTTCTACATTCATATTTTTTTTTGTGTGCACAAAGAAACAAAATTCAAACACAAATATAGAATTTGCAGATTTTATTTTGTGAAAGCGCTATGTACAAGAATATTCACTTTCTAGAGCACCTGGTTTTAACAGTATAGATTTTATTTGCTCATTAAAAAAATCACAGGTTCAAAGCAACATTTTCAACCAGCATACACACCTGCACTGGATACAAAATACAACAGGCACAATAATGTTAAAAGCATTTTTTAAACCCAAAATACCACTACAAATAACTCTGACCCACAGGACCATTACAAATAACTCTGATGCATAAGGCTATTACAAAAACTAATACTTATCACTCTTTGAAAATGTACAAACTGTCTCAATTTTTCTTTTCTAGTTTCTGGATTTGAAATTTAAAACAAAATTCTATAAATTGTTAGATTTCTGGCATAATACTGATTTGAATTTCATCCTAAAGGAAATAAATAAATAACAGTTTACCTTGTATCAAATAATACTCTATGTCTAAAGAAATCAAGCTAACAATCTTTGGAAAACAAATTATTTGGCAACAATTTTACCTTTCCAAGATGAAAGAAATTTGTTTCAAGATGAAATTGTCCATATTTGTATAAAGTTGATAAAATATCAAATTTTCCATATTCATATAAAGATCATAAATTACCAAACTGCCAATATTCGTATAAAGTTTATAAAATACCAGATTGCCCATATTTGTATAAAGTTTATAAAATACCAAAATGTCCATATTTATATAAAGTTATAAGATACCCAAATGTTCATATTCATATAAAGTTTATAAAATACCAAATTGTCCATATTCATATAAAGTTTATAAAATACCAAATTACCAATTCTGTATAAAGTTTATAAAATACCAAATTCTCTATGTTCGTATGAATATTCAAGTAACTGATTACTCTTTCATTAAAGGAGGCAGCATAACTGATAATAACTTAAATCATATGGGCTGACTGACATGTAGACCAACTCCTAATTAACAACTTATTCTTCAGGAATAGAGGAAACATGATATCTGAAATATTAATGTATTCAATTGTTAAATATTTTTTTGATATCTGAAATATTAATGTATTCAATTGTTAAATATTTTTTTCACATGTTTATTTTGTGTTCTAAGTATCTGTGAACAAGGAATACCTGCATCACAAACTGTAAATATTCACAAATATAAATCAATATTACTTTGAACATTCATAGGCAAAATATTTACTTAATTTCTTATACTATTAATAGCACATATAAAATGGAATAAAATCAAATAAATGAATATGTCCATATACCTAATACAAGCATGCATTAAAACTGTATGTACCTAGTACATTTAAAAGTGACATATAACTGTATAATACTGAATATAAACAGGGATGGGAATTTCATCTGGGATTAAAATTAATTTGACTGGCTGATAAAACAGCAATACCAAAGAATACAAAATCTGAGAGAAACAATAAAATGTAATGACCAAAACAACTGCAGAATAACTTGACATGAATCAAACAAAAAGAAAGAAAATACACTAGGAAAATACTGAAGTGGAGATAAAAGAGATGAAAGTATGACTTGTCACCTATAGGAAATGCACACTAAAAGCTTCAGCACTTCAGCAACAGTTTGTGTACTAAAATACAAAGTTTTGAAACTATATTTTGTTTGAATAGGATGTTCAAATTGGTTTAATACATGTATCATGTAATGATTCATCATCACAAGTAACATGCAATAATCCCTTACACCCTCTATTCACCGTGTCATAAAATTTCTTTTTTCCTCATGAATATGCATAAACCTGCACAACCAATCATTCATTTCATTGGCTCAAGGATGCATTTATGTTTGTGCATATTCATGTGAAAAGAGGAAACCTTATTAAAGTCAGCAATTTATATTTTAAACATTTCTTTTTTCTTTTTATGGTGGGGTGATATTTTGCCTATTTAAAAAAAAACAAACAGTCAAGATGTGGGAAATAGGAAAGATACAATGAACATGAAGAATTTGTGTACTGAGTGTATGAAGTGGCCTTCAAACCAGTAATTCTACCAATAGCAAAAACAAGAAGAAAATTCATTGTTTGTGCAGGCTATTTAATTACCTGTTTATAAGTCCAGTCCAGCTACAAACTCCACAGACCCTGATCTGACACTGCATAAAGCACCAGCAGAACTGGGTCTCTGCAGTTCATAGAGAGTAGCACAAACAACACATACCCTGATCTGCTAGTGCATTATGTGATGGATTAAAGTCCATGTTTTGTAGCTGGACCTGACTTAGAAGCAAGAATACATACATATATATAGTGTGTGCAAATAATTGGAAATAATAATCCTAATGTTAGGTAGAGAGGAATGCAAAATGTGTATGATTTCTTCCAACATGACAGAAGACCTGGAAAGCATCGTGTAAACAACAAACAACAGAGGCTATGTACTATTCATGTTTACGCTTAAGTATTTTATTGCTGTATTAAATATAACATCGATCCGAGTTTAGGCCAAAACATTGGGCTTTGGTTGTATGATCTACCTGCAATATAACTAGTAAAAGATTATATTCTCGTTTAATGGGGATCGATAAATTTGAGCAATACAACAACATGATTATATATAAGCATTTACAAAGATAATTATTTACAAATGACTGTCCAGTCATAACACTCACAATAAGATTATTCGGCTATATACAGCAATAATAAAAAACATAATCAATTTTCAATCTTAATATGCTTCATAGGTCCTGATAATACAGAAATAATTAGCATCGTTATGAAGATCAATATCCGACAATAATGAAAACAAATACAAATAAACTGTCATGGTTTAAGTTACAGGCAAATACGGCTATGGGTTCTGAAATTTTCATGATTTCTTGGTCTGGCTTTCTCGTGTTAAAATAGATATCAAACTGCTTGTGTTTGTAAGAAACATTAACATCTCTCATGCTTATATAATACACAGACAGCCAGATAAAAAAAAAACATGCTTATACACAGACAGCCTCATCCCAGATAAGAGACCTTTTTTTATGGGATCAATCTTTTACTTAGTTGAGCAAAAAACTTTTACACTGAGGTTAATCTAGGGGTTAGATGGCCATATGGATGGACACACAGACAAGTGATTGCTATGTCAAGTGTCCACTCAACAATGAATCACAAGTATATATTCTAGCGTGCATATGGCTGTTATAAAACTGGCTAAATAGACAGACACTATAATGATTTCCTATGAAATGCATATTTGTCACAAAGGATCTCACATATAATAGAAAATTCTTAATGTACATGCTATTTTAAGTCCAAGTATTTGTATGCAATGATCACTGTCTTATATCAACTGCCTGTAAAGTAAATGTGTGGCATACCATGTCCGTATGTGAAGTCCGTTGCTTGCTAGATTACCCAGCTCTGATGGTAAGAAAGTGTAGACTTTATATTTAAGGTAAGATATATAAATGCATCAATCAAAAATGGATAAGTCAGAAAACTATGATGCTAATCTGGGTGCACACACACACACACACACACACACACACACACACACACACACACAAACAAAGAAAAATATACACATGCACACATACTCACCCACTGATATACATAAAACAAAAATAGACAACACAAACTTTAAAAAATAAACACATGAAATACAAATAAATTGATCACAATATTACCCTTTAGACCAGCATTGTATTTAAATATTTCATATAATTCTGCATTTGACTTAGCAATGTACAGAAACTACATTGCAAAATGAAGTAGTTTGATTTACCTTGTAAAAGTAATTATTCCATGCAAGCATACATCCAAAATTTACATAAAGAAAACATGAAGTAAATGGTTATTGTACCAATCCAGACAAAAACATGCATTCTGAATTAGGATCAAAACTGACTAATTTGGAAATTTTGGGCTATGGGGGTTCCTACATCAAAACTCCTCAGGAATAAGGTGCTAATATTCATTAACATAACTGTCAGTAGAGAACATAATTTGAGCCATCCCATAAAGTTCATGTCATGCTGGTGATATAATGATTTAGATGATGTCATAAACCAAGTTGTTGTGATCTCAGCTCTATTCTTTTTAGGAGGTGAAAAAAGTAGTTTTATGAAAAGGAAACATAACTGAGAAAATGGCTTAATAACAATCTACATACCATATAATGTGTAAAGTTTTATTATAATGAAGAAAAAAAGAACATTGCATCAATAACCATTATGGTCGGGACTGCACATATCAATCTTTTCTAATAAAGTACATTGTCTCATTCTCAACTGCAGTATGCATAAATTTCACTTTTTGTTTCCACAGAAAAGTGAGGCAAATGTGAACAAAAACTTCACAACGACTTTCAGGTGATATTTTAGAACAAGTTTTAGATATTTATAATTGAAATGGTTTTAAAATAACTGATATCTATTCATTCCGACTTTGATATTTGTGTGGATGGAACATAATTATGGATCAAAATCAAATAATATTCAATTATGTTCTGCATTATAAATATGGTCATAACCTAAACAAAAAGCTGAAACATTCCCAACAGATTTAATGGAAAAAAAAGTATCATTATAAACATTCTGTTTAAAATAAAATTTTCAGTAAATTCAAACAAATTTTGAAGAAGAGAAAGAAGAAGGAAGATAATGCAGAAGCAGCCACATGGAGGATATGAGTGGTATAACAATTATACCACTTGATAGACATTATTTAATTTTCAACAAACATGTAAACAGTAGATACGCATATATGATAATTTACATTTGCAAACTAACTTCCAATGTAAGAAAATTTCATTAATCACTGGAAAATATCTGCAACAAACCTCCTATGCTGACAGACTTGAATGGTGTTTTCTTCCTTCCAATGACTCATTTAAGACTTGTAATAAAAGAGGACTTTCAAGGTGAAGACACTCATTTAAGACTTGTAAAAAAAAGACTTTCAAGGCAAAGACACTCATTTAAGACTTGTAATAAAAGAGGACTTTAAAGACTCATTTAAGACTTGTAATAAAAGAGGACTTTAAAAGACATTCATTTAAGACTTGTAATAAAAGAGGACTCTGAAGACACTCATTTAAGACTTATAATAAAACAGGACTTTAAAGACACTCACTGAAGACTTGTAATAAAGAGGACTTTGAAGACACTCACAGTTAAGACTTGTAATAGAAGAACTTTGATGAGACTCATTTAAGACTTGTAATAAATGAGGACTATGTGAAGGCAAAATCTTTTGCTTTTATATGGCATAAACAGTTACACTCCTTATCATCTCGCCCTCTCCACCTCAATGAGCATGCTTGAGCCATATAGTCTTACCTTGTCCATCTATATGTCTATCCATGTGTACACTATGTCTATCTGTCTGTCCATGTGTACACTATGTCCATCTATCTGTCTGTCCATGTGTACACTATGTCCATCTATCTGTCTGTCCATGTGTACACTATGTCCATCTAGTTAACTTCTATATTTTGGTCATTTTGGAGAGGCATTCATCTTCCATGAACATTTCTTTTTTCCCACTTGCATGATCAAGGAGTTATTGGTTCTGAATAAATGCACTCAAACCACTTCATACTTCTATATCTGAAGGGCATCTTATTGTGGTAAACTTCTGATTGAATTGTTGATTTATAATGTTGATAAAAATACTTCAAAAAACCTCAGAACTTCTTTGGGGCTTTGATGCCTCCATATTGAAACAATTAAAAATTTGTATCACCATCACAAATGATTTGATTAAATAATGTTTCTGAGAGTAAAAATATTTTCTCTTTGTTACAATAGTTTGCAAATGTCTAACAGTTGCAATACCTTAAGTGATATGTCTTCGTGTTTTACCCTGAATTCATAGCACCGTAGTATTTTAACATAAACATGATATTACACTTTGAAACATTGTAACATTTCATTCCTTATACAATTCCGTTAGACATATGTCCCTGTCTCATGATGGGTGTGACACGACAGATGGATATGAAGCAACAGATGGTGCTGTCACTGGATAAGACGCTGTGGATAGCACTGTCAGGATTTCTCCAAGAACAACACAAATTTCACTAAATAATGGACGATCTCTTGGATTCTCAGTTGTGCACTTTCGAATTAAATCTATAATCTCATTTGGACACTGTTCTGAGATTTCCAAAGTCACATCCCCAACTTTAAGACCTTTCAATATTTCATCATCAGTCCTATTCTTGTGTGGAAGATCACCAAGATGGAATACTTCCCAAACAAAAACTCCGTATGACCAAACATCACTTTTTGTGGAATAATCATCCTCTAGCACTGCCTCTGGAGACAGCCAGCGAAGAGGAATCATTGTGTTATTGTAGGGAATATACTCTCCGGCATATATATCTCGGCATAACGATATACTTGACACTTTGAGCTCAAGACGTGAGGTCAACAAAATATTACGAGTTGCAATGTCTTTGTGCACAAAACGGTGATTTGAGAGATGTTCTAGACCAAGTGCCACTTGGTTACACATGCCAACCTTCTGAACTGCAGTAAGTGGTGGAACTCGTGCTGGTATCCTCCGACCATTGTCCGTTCTTGATGCTAGGAGAAACTGTTTCAAGTCTCCCTGTAAATGATTTATTAAAACTATGATTCTTTATGTTCACATTTAAGTACACTGCATCATTCATGTTCAGGAATAAATTTAATAATGAACTCACAAAGTAACAAGTAAAAAGCAAAAAATAACACTGTAATGTTTATTTATACCATGCCTACAAAATGTATGGCAAAAATTGATCTGGGGTTGAAAACAACTCATAAAGAGGAACAGCTTATCTCTTCCCTTTTGTATCATATTTATTTAAAAACACTCATGATGTAATACATATACATACAGAGAGCTGAATAGACCCAAAACTGTCATTGTATTAAGTGCCAGCAGATCCAAGTCTACTAATCAGTAAAACAAACAACATACATCCTCATCTGCTTGACCATTAAGTGATGGCAGATCAGAGTCTATGTTGTTTGCAGTTGGATCCAACTTGTAAGTACATATCACATTTTCCATTGATGATAATGAATCTTGCAGTTAAATTTTCTTTCTGCATTTTGCTAAAAAGACATTTAAGAAAATGTTTTTATTTGTCAAGGCAAATGTATTATGTGTGACCAAGCATACATACATATTTTGACAGTATCTAAAGGAAGCATACACAATTTAATAATATGATAAATTTTTATGTAATTTGTATTTGCACACTTGTGTACCTAACATTATTTTGAAGATAAAGTCTTTTCGTGTAAGTATTGATTTTTAATTAGTAAACAATTAAGAAATATACTAATAAAAATTCATTTCTATTTAAGAAATTTTTAAACAAAATTGGCACTACTTACCCAATCACAATGTTCATATATAATAAACTGTAGATCCATCTCACGACACACTCCCAGTAATTTGACAACATTTGGATGGTCGAGTTTGGAATACATCTCCATCTCTTGCCGAAACTCATAGAATAAATGGTCATCTTTAACCAGTATGGACTTGACCACCACAAAAGTCTCAAGCTCTCCAGTTCTTATTCCTCGAGCTTTGGCCAAAAACACATCACCAAACTGACCCTTACCTAAAGTATACAAAGAAATGTAACCTGTTTTAAAATGTTTAGCAATATTATTTAATAAAATCAACCATTTCTTTCTGTTTCTGAATGCTTGCTCAAGGTCATGCTTACTCTAATTTGTGTAGGAAACAATTTCCAAAATAGTGCAAAAACTTTAATTGTATTAGGAAAGGGCACTGTGCTTTTAAATAAAACAAACCTAATTTCTAAAGTTAGCTAAATGTGATGAATGCTTTTTGAGTTAGTGAAGATAAAAAATACTAATATTCTAAGCAAGTCAGTACAGCTTGTGACTTTGATATCGTGTTTTATGGCACTCCATTTGTATGGGATATATTTGTATATATTTTAAAAATTCTGAGTAATGCTGCATGACCTTGGGGGTGCAATATTAGTCCAAAAATAATGAGCTCATATTTTCCTGTACAGATGGAGTAACCTTTGTATTATATACTCATTTTCATATTTTCCTGTACAGATGGAGTAACCTTTGTATTATATACTCATTTTATTTTCATATTTTCCTGTACAGATGGAGTAACCTTTGTATTACATACTCATTTTATTTTCATATTTTCCTGTACAGATGCAGTAACCTTTGTATTATATACTCATTTTATTTTCATATTTTCCTGTACAGATGCAGTAACCTTTGTATTATATACTCATTTTATTTTCATATTTTCCTGTACAGATGGAGTAACCTTTGTATTATATACTCATTTTATTTTCATATTTTCCTGTACAGATGGAGTAACCTTTGTATTATATACTCATTTTATTTTCATATTTTCCTGTACAGATGGAGTAACCTTTGTATTATATACTCATTTTATTTTCTCATTTTATTTTCATATTTTCCTGTACAGATGGAGTAACCTTTGTATTATATACTCATTTTATTTTCATATTTTCCTGTACAGATGCAGTAACCTTTGTATTATATACTCATTTTATTTTCATATTTTCCTGTACAGATGCAGTAACCTTTGTATTATATACTCATTTTATTTTCATATTTTCCTGTACAGATGGAGTAACCTTTGTATTATATACTCATTTTATTTTCATATTTTCCTGTACAGATGGTAACCTTTGTATTATATACTCATTTTATTTTCATATTTTCCTGTATGGAGTAACCTTTGTATTATATACTCATTTTATTTTCATATTTTCCTGTACAGATGGAGTAACCTATGTATTATATACTCATTTTATTTTCATATTTTCCTATACAGATGGAGTAACCTTCGTATTATATACTCATTTTATTTTCATATCTGAGGCTTAATAATAAAAGAATACACTGCAAGACAAATAGTAACTGAATTTATGCTGTATTCCAAAATAAATACACAACCATAGATTCATCAATACACATTAATAATATTAATGCATACAAAGCACTGCCCAGCAACCTTTGAACTTTGTCATATGCTCGATATTAGTTTAAAATATTTCTACTTAAAATTGAAATTTAAAGTCATATTCTGAATGAATGCACACTGAAACAACTTTCCCAGTTGGTCAGGAATGGAAGAATTTTGTTTTCTGTCGAACAAACTCAATTCTGCTCTTCTGCCTGAGATAGACTGGATTTATTAGCCGAGTCAATTCTGTGTGATGTACATGTGATTTTAGCAGTGGATGGACCCGCCTTATTCTGTCAATGATTGTTTGGAATCATAATGTGAGAAAAATATTAATTCTTTTAATTTGAAATTATCAAAAAGATGCTCTGGAATATCACATTCATTTCATTTTGAGTGCAGTAAGGAGAACGTGATTTCTGTTGGAAATGTAGTTGAAATTACAGTACAATTTTGTGGTGTGTATCAAGTTTTAGAACCCATGACGTGGGTCATTAATTCTTGTTTTGCTGAACTAAGAAAGTACTGAGGGAATTCAAGATGCAAAAATGTAAGTATATTTATTGTCAATTTTATTACCAGCTAAAGAAAACAGATATTTATGCCCTGTCACTTGTATGCTCTTTGCTGGAGGGACACCAGCTAGGTATATGACCTGTATGGCTTCTAAATCCAAAACATTGTATCAAAAAAGTTAAATGGGGAAAATTGCAAAGTAGCTAGCTGCTGTGTGACAGTCCATTTAGCCAGCCGAAATAAAACTTCTTCATTGTCTTGGCTTATTGGCTCTGAGGTTCTTAGTTTTCTACCAAAACCTTCAGTTGTATTTCCTTGAATTTAGTGTTCCGACTGACTTGCAAAATGGTTCATCTCTGATCAGCATACAACAGACCCTAGAGAGTACTGGTTCAAGTCTGAATAATTTTATTTCCAACAGTTACAAACATTTCTCCAGCATAAAATGATCTGAATGATATTTTCAGTACTGTGTCTCATGTTTGTTTTCAATATTGCAAATACCACATTCATTTGTTTGCTTGGTTGAATGTGACTCAGTGAACTCATCCACATCATTAACTTTATCATCTCTACTTTAAAATGGACGAAACAGCTTGTCTTGTTTAGTTCACAAACAAATCTAATAAACCAGAAGCTAAACTATCGCTACATTACTTATTTATAATTAAAGTAATTCCTAATACACTATACTATTTTTTAACAAACCTGTCATGCAATGTAAAGACATGCAGTATGCAGACCAACTGCATGATTCTGACAATGTAAAGTTAATCGAGAAAAAACAATGAGCATATAATAAGGCGTTTTATGGCATACCAACATAAGCTGGACTTTGAGTGCTTGAGAGATTTTGGTATGGTGTTGTATGGCACACAAACACAAGCTGGTCTTTTGAGTGCTTGAGAGATTTTAGTATGGTGTTGTATGGCATACCAACATAAGCTGGACTTTTAGTGCTGAGGCAATTGTAGTAAAGTGCCTTGATCAAGAACGCACCACAGCAGCTAACAACCAGGCTGTTCCGATGGTAGGATTCAAACCTACACAGTTTTGCTTGTGTGTCTGGCCTTGTAATCACATAGCCAGCATGGCTCCTTTATAACCTTCGGGACTTTGTTCATGGTACAACAAACTGACCTTCTGTCATTCAAGTAAGGCAACAAAGATGATATATTCCCCCCAATTCCCAGATTTTTTAAAAACTCCTACAGAGAGTACCCCATAGTCAAACACTTCCAATTTCTATACTACTTATCCTAAACTTTGTTTCCATGACAACACAAGAAATATTGAAAGTATAACATTTTTCTAAGTATCAAACTACACTCCTAGACTACTGGGATCAAACTTTTCAAACATCTCACCTAACATTCCCAATGTCTGAAGTTCATGCCTGGGGAAGAACACACGGTCAATGCTGCCTTTACGACTTCGTTGAGAGTGGGCTTGGGACAGAATCTGGGATTGACCTTGGGAGTGGGATGAGTGGGATGGATGGGAACTAAGTCCTGAGGCATGAGAACGGTTGTCACTGTCACTGCGGAATTGTGTGCCTCCAGAATCTCGGTCATGATCCTTCATCAACAGTTCATGCTGTTCTTGACTAAGGTTGCCGTTTGGAGACTTGCCTGTAACACAGACAATCAGAAATATTGACAAGTATTGAACAGTATTTTAACACAGTCTTATAAAGGGTGAAATTGTTTTATCATTTTATAATTAAAACACATCACCCACCTAAAAAAATTCTTTTAAAACATAATGAAACTGAGAATACAATTTTAACCTATAATACTGAATAACAAAATTCAATACTATTATTTGTTTGAAAAAGTTATAAAATGCAAGCTATAATTTATGCTAGGATTTCTTCTGTATGATTATGCTTTTACTTAATTCTACACAAAGCTCAACTATATACTTTGGAAAAGAAAGACAAGATAAAATTCATTTTCATAAAAAAAATTTATAACTGCCAGAATGCATGTGAACAAACAATGAAATTTTAGAAATAAAAACCTTTCTAACACAGCACATCATAATTTGCCTATGTACTTGTCAGTGATAACATTATTATTTTTCAATCATATGTATTCTATTACTCACAGAGTATTTCTCATAAACAAAACTGCTTGAAAATAACATAAAAGCTATTTTCCATTGACATTTGTCAATAAAAATAAAATAAAAAAAACATACAGTGTTTCCCTGACTTTCTGTTGCGCTTCTTAATGATGAGTTTGTAGCTGAGAAACGCTGTGAGTCCGATAACAAGGGCAAAGTAGGCCCCTGCGCTGCACACCGCAATGATGATTGTTCTCATCATGTTGACATCTTCCTCTTCCCCCTCCTCCTGATCTCTAACATACTCAGAAGTGCCTGAAACAGAAGGTATTTTGCTTTCAATCCACAAAGATAAAACTCTTTGATACCAAACATGACTCCAGTTAGGAAGTTGTTGTATTGCTTTCTTTGTAGGGTTCCAAGACTAAACTAAATCCAGTTCCCTCTCTCTCTCTCTCTCTCTCTCTCTCTCTCATAATAAGAGGATCTAAAAAGAAAAGTAATTATTATTTCCTTTGGAAATGAGTACATTATTTTTCTGATATTTTCAACTTTATGAAAGACCTCATGTGTTTTTATAGGTATAAGTTGTCTTGATTTCTTTCTAATTTTGTGCAACTCCTAAGGCAGATATCAAAACACATTCAAACAAAGGAAAGAAAAAGGTTTTATTCATATCAAAAAGTACATTTACCATCATTACTTCTTAGTACATTTACAATCATTACTTCTTAGTACACTGACAGTCATTACTTCTTAGTACATTTAGTCATTACTTCTTTGTACATTTACAATCATTGCTTCTTAGTACATTGACAATCATTACTTCTTAGTACACTGACAGATATTACTTCTTAGTAAACTGACAATCATTACTTCTTAGTACATTGACAGTCATTACTTCTAAAGTCTGTTAGCTTCTAAAAGCATAAAATATTAATGATCAAATTAGGCCACCATTATTAATGACAGTAATTAGATCAAACAGAGTACAGCGCCATAAAAATCATTTAGGATGCCTAAAGTGAATGATTTTACAAGATATGCTAATCTAGGTACAATCTGAATGTATATTCATTTCAAAATCTGAATATAACAAGACTACCACAGATATAATCAGTACTGTAAAACTAACAAGAGTACCATAAACAGTATATTATACACCCACTGTATGGTAGATATTATTCTTACTTCTTGTATGTAAAACCCCCTTTCACTGGTTGAATACTTAGATACTATAAAATCTAGTGCCCATTTAAAGCAATACTAAACAAATATTTGATCTGATAATGTCAGCTGGTGCTTTGACAGTTATGTCACTGAATATACTAGACTTCTGGATATCAAGATGTTAGTGGGAAGAAATGTGACTCAGTTTCATGATTTAAATCATTATTTTGAGGAAACTTTTCTTTTTCTTTTAGTCTTGCTGACCTTAACCTTGGACCCCAAAACCAAAGGTGCACTTTTTTTTGTTTAATGCAAGCCATAAGCAAAATATTTGGTCATGATACTTCTCCTGTGTAAACCCTTTTCCTTCTTACACTCCCTCTGACCCTGACATTTGACCTTTTAACCCCAAATCAATAGGTGTCTTCTTGTCCCAAATGCAAGCCATCTACAAAGTTTAGTCAAGAGCTACAGTGTGAAAATGCAACAAATGAACATACAGATGAATGGACATCATGATACATTCTGCCTTATATCAGTCACACAAACACAATGATGAATGGATATCATGATACATTCTGCCTTATATCAGTCACACAAACAATGATGAATGGATATCATGATACATACTGCCTTATATCAGTCACACAAACACAATGATGAATGGACATCATGATACATACTGCCTAATATCAGTCACACAAACAATGATGAATGGATATCATGATACATACTGCCTTATATCAGTCACAAACAATGATGAATGGATATCATGATACATACTGCCTTATATCAGTCACACAAACACAATGATGAATGGATATCATGATACATTCTGCCTAATATCAGTCTCACAAACACAATGATGAATGGATATCATGATACATTCTGCCTTATATCAGTCACACAAACACAATGATAAATGGACAGCATGATATATTCTGCCTTATATCAGTCACACAAACACAATGATAAATGGACAGCATGATATATTCTGCCTTATATCAGTCACACAAACACAATGATGAATGGCATCAAAATACATTCTTTCCTTATATCAGCCACACAAACACAATGATGAATGGACATCATGATACATTCTGCCTTATATCAATCACACAAACACAATGATGAATGGACATCATGATACATTCTGCCTTATATCAGTCACACAAACACAATGATGGACATCATGATACATTCTGCCTTATATCAGTCATACAAACACAATGACGAATGGACATCATGATACATTCTGCATTATATCAGTCACACAAACACAATGATGAATGAACATCATGATACATTCTGCCTTATATCAGTCATACAAACACAATGTTAACTTTCAAATTTAGTATAGAGATAATATAAGCTGATGCAATGAAATTTCATAACAAAAAGAAGCAAAAACTACAGACAGATTACACAAAATATTTGTTGGTAATGCTTTTAAAAGCTGAGCTAACATCTTGGCTACAGAGGATAGTAATTAGTTCTTGCTGTTAATCTCATTAAAAAATCAGCACTGAGATATACCTGCAGAACATGGACCAAATGGTACAATATGGATCATACCCATAGAACATGGTCCAAATGGTACAATATGGATCATACCCACAGAACATGGACCAAATGTTACACTATGTATCATATCCCACAGAACATGCACCAAATGGTACACTATGGATCATATCCCACAGAACATGCACCAAATGGTACAATATGGATCATACCCATAGAAAATGGACCAAATGGTACAATATGGATCATACCAACAGAACATGGACCAAATGGTACAACGTGGATCATACCTGCAGAACATGGACCAAATGGTTCACTATGGATCATATGCATGGAACATGGACCAAACTATACACTATGGGTCATACCAATAGAACATGGACCAAACTGTACACTATGGGTCATACCAATAGAACATGGACCAAACTATACACTATGGGTCATACCAATAGAACATGGACCAAACTGTACATTATGGGTCATACCACCTTGTCATGTGAGGAATATGCAGGAGAACAGCATCTATCAGACATAAAATGAAAAATTGTTTTACCTAATGTGTAATAACAAGAGTAAAATTGTGCTTTTTAAAGGCGTATATTAATGAAGAGATAAAAAAATCAGAAAATGACATCGCCCTTACATCTTTCATTCAAATGCAATATTTTATTATTTTAGTAAATTGTTTAAAAAACAATATGAAAAATAAATATTTTAGCTATCTCAAAAAACTTTCACAAGTCTTTACACAGGAAAAAAGTTTTGGAAAACTGAAATAAGAAAATTAATGGTGAAGATTTGTTTCTAAAGTTTACAGATGAGATAGACAAGTCAATTTGTAAGGCATTAAGAAATTCTGTATTTTCTGTATGAAGGTAAAAATAAAATACAATAGATATGATCCATGTGTAACAGATATAAAAGAGTTAATAACTAGATCTGATAAATGGGGTGAAGCAAAAGTAAGACAACATTTTGAAATAATGCTTTATTATTATAAGACTGTACATTCACATTGACTATGCCAATTGTGTAGGATGTTTACAAATGATAATACTGAATGGTTAAAACAAACCAAACTAGCTTACTTGCAATGTTTTAGCCAAATACATTCCAAGAATGTCAATCCTATATGAAAGGAAGATCACAGTGACCTAATTTCTCTGCAGAGATTGAAACAAAATTCTTATGCATTATGCATTCCAACCCCAACCCCCCAACTCATGTCATTTATCAAATATGAAAGAATATTTGTTCAATCTATGTTTGGCAAATGCATCTATCTATCTATCTCTCTATATATATATATGAATTGTGCATCACTGTGAACTACTTCACAATGCATTTTTTTTTGCAAGATAACCAGACCCATGCTGACCTACATAAAGAAGGTTCCGTTGTTCAGAGCTGGAAATGGGCACAAGAAAAAAGAAATTATAAGGCTTAAATTTGACTGTGGACATTGCTTTGTCAACAATTAGGTCAAGTGTATGCTTCTGTACAGCTTGTACAAAAAAAATTGACTGCGTTGCAATCTTATTTGAATTATTTCTTTGCACTCAATTCCATCTCATCTTCCATGCAGTGCAAACATTAGCTGAAGCATAAACCTATTTTCAGGCAAAAACATTTTATTGACTTATCGTTATTGATGTCCATGTCCAATGAGAAGGAACTATCTGCACAGAAGTATCACTTCTAATAGAAATATGTCCAGTAGTATGGAATGAGTGGACACTGGTCGATGGGCCAATGAAGATGGCCAATAATTTTTGTCATATCCTTGATCTGTAAAATTTTACAGATGCAGATGCTAAGATTCAACAGTAGATTGATACAACTATAATCTAACTTTTATTGTAAAAAAAATTATGTGAATAACAAACAAGGTCTAAGGCTAGAAGAGCTAAATATAGAATGTGCCTTATTTAGAAACACAAATGATTCTGAATAACAGTAAACATACAGTATGCCACAGGCATTTAGAGATGAAATCTGTTTAAGCCAACACATCCCAAAATATATACAAAGATACATATACCAAGATACAAAGATACATATACCAAGATACAAAGATACATATAGCAAGGCTTCAAATTAACACTAATCCATTATCCCCCAGTTAGTGATTTTGCAGACTATCAGTCACTAACTGGTGGTAGCTTTTGAAACTTTTAAGACATGGCAGTGAGTTGCCATTCCCTTTAACTGTTCTGTTCATTGTGTTAACTGAATACCTACAAACATCTTGCACTTGATGAGTGACAATAAATGCCCATGGTGCAAATGTACAGGTGTCAAATCACGCGTCCACTCATCAAGTAACAGCATGATTACTGTGAAAACCATCTTCATGCACATGGAGCTAGTCAGGTGCACTGTCCACAAGCATTGATTTCACTACTGATATGAACTAACGGTATAGGGTCCCAGGCTAGTATTGACAATTGGAAAAGGTCATGTTCAATGAGTCAATGAATATTCCTGAAATATGCTGAACTATGTTTTTCCTTATTCAGAACATTCTTACCATGCAAGCTTCCTACAGACAATGACAGAGGGACATGTGAAATCAAAAGAGAAAGTTGATTCCTCAGGAGCAAATTGGGACCTATGTCTTATGATGACTCAGATATTCTATATCCTCACTTAGAAGACAAGTCCAACTGCACACTGCAGAGACCCAGATATGCTGTTCCATAATATGCCAGCAGATCTGGGTCTGTGCAGTTTGTTCAGAGTAATCAGTAAAACAAACAACGTAGTCCCTGACAAGCAAGTGCATTTTGCTATGGGATATTTGGATCTTTGTTGTTTGCAGTTTGACTAGGCTTATAAGTGAGTTAATATGGTACAGAAAGTGAATATGAACTTTCCACTTTGTTATGGATCTTATTTGTGAAATACAGTTGTTATGAGTTATGTTAATGAATAATCAATTTTGAATTATAAACTTAACTGGCTGCCATTGTCTTTTAGCAGTATCAATGAAATTCTGAATATTAGTACACTTTTTAAAAAAATATCCTGTGGTATAATTTTGAGCCCTGATATACATACACATATAAATACAGTTTCTGTATCATCATCCTCCATCAATAAAACAAGAATTGCGGTATACAACTGAATAATAATGTGATAGTTTGCCCTTAATAAACAGTTTTAATAGGGCCCCTGTAATGTATAAAACATGTTAATTCCCAAAGTAATGACAGATATTGCCAATTAATGATGGTTTTGCCTTGGTCAGCGAGAAATTAATCTATATTAGGTAAGACAATAAATGATCCATAAAAATTGTTGTCCTCAAAGGAAATCAAGCAACCTTTTTAGTTGTATCAAAAGAGTTTGGTTGGTTGAAGAAAAGGAGTTGTGCAGAACACAGAGTCTGTATCGCACCAGTGAACACGACAGCACTGCTTGCTGCTTGCATGACAAGACATATGCATATTAAGGTACAAACTTTAGGCATAGAGAAACACCTTACCAAAGTTTCAGTAGAGTAAGTGGCTATAATACTTTAAAAAAAAAAAATTTAAATTGGGGATAATACCAATACAGATATCATCACTACCTCTAAAGTGATACTTATATGGTGTCATTTATGGACAAGTCAAAATGGGTTTATAAAAAACTTTTGTATCCTGTGCTTTTAAAATCCACAGCATCTTTTTCTCAAAGGGAGTACTGTATTGAATCTTCAGTTTGAAAATGTCCTATGTTGATCTTATAAGTAACTGGGTGCCATCCAGTATGTAAAGTCAGAAGGCTTATTAGGAAAATATCAATAACTGAAAAATTCGCAATAAAATATGGATAGAATAAAAGATGAGGAGCTCTTAAATTCTAACAACACTACATATACTTACTTGTGACCTGAAGGTAGGCCATAGCTCGTATAGATCCAGCACTGTTATTTGCTGTACAGCCATATCTTCCTCTGTCCATCATGTACACTCTGGCTATCAGCATTGTGCCATTTGGAAGGAACTGTAGGTAAAAAGAAATAAATGCAATTATTTTTCTTTTGTTACAAAAAATAACTATATCATTAGGTCCATTCCACGTAACTTTAATGTACAAGAACAGTTTCTCAAACTGAAAGATGCTCTATGAGCCAAGGGATCTTGCAAGAATTCATGAAAAGTTTGTTTCTTCTCTCCTTTTGATCTCTTCAATTGCTGAGCACTGAAACCATGTCATATATAACCATGTCTGATATTCTTGATAAACTCCTACATACCAAATCTGGTAACAACCATGTCAGATATTCTTGATAACCAAATCAGGTAAAATCCACAATTTATCTTCGACAAAATGTCCACATCCAAACTTTTAAACAATTTAGAAACAAATTTTGAAAAATCTCTACAACATGAGAACCTAATCAGGTTATCGACATACGCATACAAACATACTTATCAAATTTCATTTGTGTAATTGAAGTGAGTTTTTTCCCTGCTAACAATTGTCATTAAGTCCGAAAAGTTGATAAATGTGTCAAAACTTGAGAAAGAACAAAACTGCTGTGATGGCTTGAGAGTCAAACCATGCCATCTACATATCAACAATAATGCATACCAAATTTCACTTGAGTACACTGAATAGTAAACACCTAATTATACAAACAAGGTTTTCTGTTAAAAAGATTCAGTGTAAAAAGTTTTAAAAATGTGTAAAAATAAACCTAAATACTGCTATAATGATCTAATAATCAAAGAAGGTCATGAATATGTGAGTACAAATATGACTACCAAAGTCTATTTGTCTATGTGAAGGATGCTTTGTGCAATCTTGCTAACAAGCTTGTCAGGAATGTACTGGACAAATTAAAGATGCCACAGCTGCAAGCAAGTGGGCATAAAAATATTTTTTAATTGTTTGAGTTATCACAAGACAAGTTCAGTACAAAAATCTTTGTGAGATGAAGATCAATGAACTATTCTGTATAGATTTATCAACATTTTAGGTTTGTTTAAAACCATAATAAAATATTTATTAAAAAAATATATAGAAGTTACTGAACAATATTCAAGGTATTGTTCAGTTATATTCAAAAGCTGAATTTGATTTTAAAAAACCATGTCAATATTACCATCCATTCAAGTGTTGTAGCGAAAACCTCATGTAATAATACCATCCATTTAAGTATTTTAGTGAAAACCCCCGTGTAATACTACCATCCATTCAAGTGTTTGAGTGAAAATCCCATATCAATATTACCATCCATTGAAGTGTTTTAGTGAAAATCCCATATCAATATTACCATCCACTGAAGGAGTTGGAATGAATACCCCATGTCAATATTACCATCCATTCAAGTGTTTTAGTGAAAATCCCATATCAATATTACCATCCATTGAAGGAGCTGGAATGAATACCCCATGTCAATATTACCATCCATTCAAGTGTTTTAGTGAAAATCCCATATCAATATTACCATCCATTGAAGGAGTTGAATGAATACCCCATGTCAATATTACCATCCATTCAAGGGTTTTAGTGAAAACCCCATATCAATATTACCATCCATTCAAGGAGACGGAGTGAAAACCCCATGTCAATATTACCATCCATTCAAGTGTTTTAGTGAAAACCCCATCTCAATATTACCATCCATTCAAGGAGGCAGAGTGAAAACCCCATGTCAATATTACCATCCATTCAAGTGTTTTAGTGAAAACCCCATGTCAATATTACCATCCATTCAAGGTGCTGGAGTGAAAACCCCATGCCAATACTACCATCCGTTCAAAGAGTTGGAGTGAAAACCCCATGTCAATGCTATTCATTCAAGGAGTTGGAGTGAAAACCTCATGCCAATATTACCATCCATTCAAGGAGTGGGAGTGAAAACACCATGCCAATATTACCATCCATTCAAGGAGTTGGAGTGAAAACACCATGCCAATATTACAATCCATTCAAGGAGTTGGAGCGAAAACCCCATGCCAATATTACTATCCATTCAAAGATTTGGAGTGAAAACCCCATGCCAATATTACCGTCCATTCAAAGATTTGGAGTGAAAACCCTATGTCAATATTACCATCCTTTCAAAGATTTGGAGTGAAAACCCCATGTCGATATTACCATCCATTCAAAGATTTGGAGTGAAAACCCCATGCCAATATTACCATCCATTCAAGGAGTTGGAGTGAAAATCCATGCCAATATTACCATCCATTCAAGGTGTTGGAGTGAAAACCCCACACCAATATTACCATCCATTCAAAGAGTTGGAGTGAAAACCCCATGCCAATATTACCATCCATTCAAAGGGTTGGAGCGAAAACCCCATGCCAATATTACCATCCATTCAAAGAGTTGGAGTGAAAACCCCATGCCAATATTACCATCCATTCAAAGAGTTGGAGTGAAAACCCCATGCCAATATTACCATCCATTCAAGGAGTGGAGTGAAAACCCCATGCCAATACTACCATCCATTCAAAGAGTTGGAGTGAAAACCCCATGTCAATACTATTCATTCAAAGAGTTGGAGTGAAAACCCCATGCCAATATTGCCATCCATTCAAGGAGTGGGAGTGAAAACACCATGCCAATATTACCATCCAATCAAGGTGTTGGAGTGAAAATGCCATGCCAATATTACCATCCATTCAAGGAGTTGGAGTGAAAACCCCATACCAATATTACCATCCGTTCAAAGAGTTGGAGTGAAAACCCCATGCCAATATTACCATCCATTCAAAGAGTTGGAGTGAAAACTCCATGCCAATATACCATCCATTCAAAGAGTTGGAGTGAAAACCCCATGCCAATATTACCATCCATTCAAAGAGTTGGAGTGAAAACTCCATGTCAATATTACCATCCATTCAAAGAGTTGCAGTGAAAACCCCATGCCAATATTACCATCCATTCAAAGAGTTGGAGTGAAAACCCCATGCCGATATACCATCCATTCAAAGAGTTGGAGTGAAAACCCCATGCCAATATTACCATCCATTCAAAGAGTTGGAGTGAAAACCCCGTGCCAATATACCATCCATTCAAAGAGTTGGAGTGAAAACCCCATGCCAATATTACCATCCATTCAAAGAGTTGGAGTGAAAACCCCATGCCAATATTGCCATCCATTCAAGGAGTTGGAGTGAAAACCCCATGCCAATATTACCATCCATTCAAAGACTTGGAGTGAAAACCCCATGCCAATATTACTATCCATTCAAGGAGTTGGAGTGAAAACCCCATGCCAATATAACAATCCATTCAAGCGGAGTAATGATAACAAGATTTTCATTACAAGCACCATAATGGCCATACTGAGTAGTCACCATGAGTAGTCACCATAATGGCCATACTGAGTAGTCACCATAATGGCCATACTGAGTAGTCACCATTTTCACTGAGAACCAACTACATACAATAAAAAATCTTTTAGTGAAAACCCTATATTGATATGACCTTCATTCAAAATGCATGTCAGAGTGGCACCATTTTAACTTTCAGACTACCTAAATGTCATTACTAGTCTTTTAGTGAAAAATCCATGTTGATATGACTACCTATGCAAATGGATTATCCTTAATATCCATTATATTACATTACAGACCTATGCAAATGGATTATCCTTAATATTTATTAGATTACATTACAGACCTATGCAAATGGATTATCCTTAATATCCACTATATTACATTACAGACCTATGCAAATGGATTATCCTTAATATCCATTAGATTACATTACAGACCTATGCAAATGGATTATCCTTAACATTCCATTAGATTACATTACAGACCTATGCAAATGGATTATCCTTAATATTCATTATATTACATTACAGACCTATGCAAATGGATTATCCTTAATATTCATCATATTACATTACAGACCTATGCAAATGGATTATCCTTAATATTCATCATATTACATTACAGACCTATGCAAATGGATTATCCTTAATATTCATCAGATTACATTACAGACCTATGCAAATGGATTATCCTTAATATTCATCATATTACATTACAGACCTATGCAAATGGATCATCCTTAATACTCATTAGATTAAAAAGGAATGTACCTTAATTGTGCATAGTACCTTAAAGAAAAGTTTATTTGTAATTCTGCTCCAAATCTATTACAAATGTTCAACTGAAACTAAATATATCTTTCTGACTTGTTATTTTAAACTCAATAACACTATGAAAATTTAACTGATGGAGCTAAAAATAAGTACAGTACAGTTCAGACCAATGACTCTGCAAACTTAATTTTAGCACTAGATGCCTTTTTTGTAAATTCAATTTTTTTAATCTTCAAAAAACATAAACAGCATGACAAATATTCAACCTTGAATCTTGAATGATCCCAGCCATCAGCAAAATAATTCTTGTCCCAGATAATTGATGGTTTGGGGTCTCCAAGTGCCAAACAATGGAGCATTACTGTCTGTCCCTCAAAAACTGTTGTGTTCAGTGGTTTTATCTGGAAAGAAGGTGGTTCTGCAAAAGAAAAGGTCAGCATTTCCATAGAGAAACTCTCAGGTTTGTTTTCCTTGACAATATCATTATATTTTCTTATACCATCAACAAAATAAACTGGAAAATACCAATAGTAACCCATAATCCTTGACCATGACATTTGACTCAGAGTAGTCAATTAGAATCTTCAATGTACTCATGTGGGGAGCGACAATAGTTCAGTTGGTTGAGTTTTGCACTCATAATCCAAGATTGCAGGTTCAATACCCACCCAGGCCAATCAAGATCAACACTTAAGTGTGTCCTTCAAAAATGTATGCAATTTATAAATGTTTTAGTGATTTTGGACTATAGTATTCACATACACACACACACACGCTTGCACCCATGCATGCACGCAAGCGCGCACACATATTTTTTGGTACCACACTACCAATTTTAAAAACAAAAAGCATCAAGGTTATAAAAAATGCACAACTCAGTACAGATTCACCCCTGTAATAAGAACCTCCAATTGATGATAGCATAAATCTATATTCACTCCTGTAAGATGCACCTCCTACTGCTAGCAGTACAGATCCAGGTTCACCCCTATAATATGCACACACACCACTGCTAATTATAGATCCGGATTCATCTATGAATCTATGTAATATGCACCTCCAACTACTACCACTACAGACCCTGGCCTTGTAACAATAAACCATCACAGCACAAAATTTAAGTGCATTCTCAAATTTAAAACATTCTTATCCTTTGTAACTTCACTCCAAGAGAGGTTAGAATCTTGAAAATTTCTGGATTATCTGACTGGGATGATCTTTATATACATGCCAAATTTTAAATCAGACTGAAAAACTCTACATATGATTTTTAATTTTGGAGATTTTAGTCTGAGCTCAGTTTTTGTGCTCAATTTTGTGACCACATGGTCTGGTCTAGAGATCTTAAAACTAACACTTGGAGTCTCAGCATGACTTTCAATTATCAGCCAATCAGAAGCAAGAGTTGTAATATTTTCAGGCTAGATCTGCTTGTCCACAGTGCAGGAGGGTCCATGCATTTTACATTCAAAAGTAGGCTAACTACATTGACTCTTGTTTAACAATGCTGTTTACATGGTAGGCTAACTACATCGACCCTGACAATGCTGTTTTACATTCAATGGTAGGTAGGCTAACTACACTGACCCTGACAATGCATTTTACATTCAATAGTAGACTAACTACACTGACCCTGACAATACTTTTTACATTCAACAGTAGGCTAACTACATTGACCCTGACAATGCATTTTACATTCAATAGCAGGCTAACTACAATGACCATGATCATGCATTTTACATTCATTAGTAGGCTAACTACACTGACCCTGACAATGCTGTTTACATTCAATGATAGGCTAACTACACTGACCATGATCATGCTGTTTACATTCAATAGTAGGCCAACTACATTGACCCTGACAATGCTGTTTACATTCAATGGTAGGCTAACTACAATGACCATGATCATGCTGTTTACATTCAATGGTAGGTTAACTACAATGACCATGATCATGCTTTTTACATTCATTAATAGGCTAACTATACTGACCATGACAATGCTGTTTACATTTAATAGTAGGCTAACTACAATGACCATGACAATGCTGTTTACATTCAATAGTAGGCAAACTACACCAATCCTGATCTACTGGCACACTATGCACAGTATATGTAGTTCTGTGCATGAAATAAACAAAGAAATATATAAACATCTGTTAAAATCTAAACCCCAGCTTTCTTACTTTGGTCTAATTTAATGAATGCTTTAATTACTCTTGCTAATACTTCCCTAGATTCTGGTTCTACTCATTATCACCTAATTACTTGTTTGTAACTGATTTTTGGTTTATACACGTGTTACATGAATTAAGTGAGCATCACCTAATCATTTGTTTTTAATTGATTTTTGGTTTGTATGCATGTGTTACACGAGCTATGTGGGCATCTTTTGTGCTAAAGCATGGGCATCTTTTGTGCTAAAGCATGCATTAAGTCATGTAATAACTTCAAATTTCCCAATGGATGTGGCAGATGGAAGAACAACCTTAATCAAAGCTATTTCATAAGGTTCTCAAATTCACACCATTTGCAGCCTTCTGATGCTGTTTTCAGTTTCTAACTTACAAGAGTCTGAAGCCATACAAGTTTGAAACATATTCATTTTAAAATTTTAGTGCCAATTCATCCTGCAGATAGGACAGCTTTTATTGCAGGAGAGAAATTAAATTATTGAGTTCAGCAAAATTAATCAGTATATAATACCAAATTTTCTATCAGTATATAAAACCAGATTTACTATCTATTTATAATGCCAGATTTTTATCAGTATATAATACCAGATTATCTATCAGTATATAATACCAGATTATATAATACCAGATTATCTATCAGTATATAATACCAGATTTTCTAAACCTATATAATACCAGGTTATGTAATATTCAGGTGAGATTTATACAGACTCTAAATCCTTTGTTCTTCAAAACAACTTCTCAACTATACATTCAGACATGATAATCACAGGCACTGACCATAACATCTCAACTGCACATTCAGACATGATCATCACAGGCACTGACCATAACATCTCAAGAGCACATTTAGACATGATCTCAAATGCACATTTAGACATGATCATCACATGCACTGCCTGGCCATCATTTGAAAAGTTAAGGCTCCTGTGAAATACTTATTACTTTGGGTATCAATTTTCATGGTTCTGGTGACAAACAGGTAATGGCCTGCGTGTCAAATTAACCCAGAGCTTAAATGATGACTTTTAGCAAAAAAGTCTCTGTAAAACACTAACAAAGATGCAAATCTAATCTAACGGCAGACAGATGGATGGGCAGACAGTCATGGACATGAATGTGATTGCTATATGGAACTTCTGCCAAGATTGTATTGACAAAAATTGGTACTTAAATTCACACATTTGCGAACATATCCTGTTGTTTTGTAGAAAAATCTTTGTTCACTGGTTCTTTAAATTTATGTCATACTGTTTCTGTACAAAGATCGTTGTTCATTGGCTCTTTAAATTTATGTCGTATTGTTTCTGTACAAAGATCTCTGTTCATTGGTTCTTTAAATTTATGCTGAAGTAATCATGAAATCCATGAAAATTGCTACCCTGCAAAAATGAGTGAATTCACAGTATTAAAATTCAAACATTACAAATCGATTCTTTGAAATGAAGATTAAAGATTAATGAAAAACATACTACATCCCAAGCATTTAATGAAAATACCTTTCTACCCAATAGGAAAATTAACAACTTTAGAAAGAATTTGTGCACCATTAAAAACTTTTAAAGCTTTTCAATATGTTTATAATTGCCATTACTTTCCATTTTAGAGTATGTTGTAACAAGAAGTACAGGGAAAGTACCAGTTCTCACTATGAACCAACCGATGCTAATATGCCACTAATATTTCACATACAAACTCAAATGTTTACTTATTTTGCAAACTTTTCCAAGTACCGAACAAAATGATCTCTGAAAGGTTTGCATACTTTGCAAAACATTTGCAACCATTTGCAAGATTTTAGCGACACATCAGCTTTAAGGCAACAATTAGTACATGGAGAGAACTGTTCTTTGGCCAGTATTCTTTATAACATTTAAGTATTAATTAGCATATGGAGAGAACTGTTCTTTGGCCAGTATTCATTATGACATTTCAGTATTAATTAGTACATGGTGAGAAATGGTCTTCGGCCAGTATTCATTATGACATTTCAGTATTAATTAGTACATGGTGAGAATTGTTCTTTGGCCAGTATTCATTATGACATTAAAGTATTAATTAGTACATTGTGAGAATTGCTCTTTGGCCAGTATTCATTATGATATTTCAGTATTAATTAGTACATGGAGAGAACTGTTCTCTGGCCAGTATTCATTATGACATTTCAATATTAATTAGTACATGGAGAGAACTGTTCTCTGGCCAGTATTCATTATGACATTTCAGTATTAATTAGTACATGGTGAGAATTGTTCTTTGGCCAGTATTCATTGTGACATTTAAGAATTAATTAGTATATGGAGAGAACTGTTCTTTGGCCAGTATTCATTATGACATTTCAGTATTAATTAGTACATGGTTAGAATTGTTCTTTGGCCAGTATTCATTATGACATTAAAGTATTAAATAGTACATTGTGAGAAATGGTCTTTGGCCAGTATTCATCATGATATTTCAGTATTAATTAGTACATGGTGAGAAATGGTCTTCGGCCAGTATTCTTTATGACAATTAAGTATTAAATAGTACTTGGTAAGAAATGGTCTTCGGCCTGTATTTTTTGACATTTAAG
>JAECUM010024432.1:0-28085 GCA_016617855.1 Megalonaias nervosa
AATCTCATCAAGACAGCAACACACTGGCTAGTACAAATCTCATCAAGACAGAGACATACTGGCATGTACAAATCTCATCAAGACAGTGACATACTGGCTAGTACAAATCTCATCAAGACAGCAACACACTGGCTAGTACAAATCTCATCAAGACAGAGACATACTGGCATGTACAAATCTCATCAAGACAGTGACATACTGGCTAGTACAAATCTCATCAAGACAGCAACACACTGGCTAGTACAAATCTCATCAAGACAGAGACATACTGGCATGTACAAATCTCATCAAGACAGTGACATACTGGCTAGTACAAATCTCATCAAGACAGCAACACACTGGCTAGTACAAATCTCATCAAGACAGAGACATACTGGTATGTACAAATCTCATCAAGACAGTGACATACTGGCTAGTACAAATCTCATCAAGACAGCGCCATACTGGCATGTACAAATCTCATCAAGACAGCGACACACTGACTAGTACAAATCTCATCAAGACAATGCCATACTGGCATGTACAAATCTCATCAAGACAGTGACATACTGGCTAGTACAAATCTCATCAAGACAGTGACATACTGGCATGTACAAATCTCATCAAGACAGCGACACTTGGCTAGTACAAATCTCATCAAGACAGTGACATACTGGCATGTACAAATCTCATCAAGACAATGACATACTGGCTAGTACAAATCTCATCAAGACAGTGACATACTGGCATGTACAAATCTCATCAAGACAGTGACATACTGGCATGTACAAATCTCATCAAGACAGTGACATACTGGCATGTACAAATCTCATCAAGACAGTGACATACTGGCATGTACAAATCTCATCAAGACAGTGACACACTGGCTAGTACAAATCTCATCAAGACAGAGACATACTGGCATGTACAAATCTCATCAAGACAGCGACATACTGGCATGTACAAATTAAATATGCTGCATAATAAAGTCTTTTGAAATACTATATAGAGCTTTTTATTTTACATTTTTATATCAAGAATATTGATTTTGTTCAATAAATGAAAAATTTCAAATAAAATAATTTAAAGGACAAATTGGTATGTTATGCATAAAATTATTTGATTATATTAAATACCTGTCCAATAGAAATATATTTACCTTGCAACTCTGTGGAAAAACAATGAGGATTCAATAAGTTAAGCTCAATGAAGTCTTATTTTTAAATTGAAAATATATTTTAGCTACAATTAATTTCTTTTGAATATTCTGGGTATTTTTTTCACATTTGTAAAAAAAATTTAAATACAAAAAGAAAATCCTCAATACCAACCTTATTGTAACTGGAGTGAGGAGAAGAATCGTTGTTACATTATCAAGAAACGCAGACACAAAGCAACTAAATGCACACAGCAGTGTTATAAGGGGCCATACCCTTCCCTTCGCCAATTTGTAGGCCTGCACAGAAAATTAAAGAATTAAAATTCCATGGAATACTTTTGGTTAACAACTCACTTACTTTTCATTTATGGACATCAATTTTCTGTAATCTGATATTATATATTTACATGGATGATTTGGTAGTTTTAATTTTCCATTCAACCCAAAGGATCAAGAATAAATTTTTAATTGTAAATTAATTTACACATGAAAATTGACTGGTCAATTGAGTTAATATTGATAAAATTGTTAGGAAAATCATACAGTTTGTCTTTAGTATGTTTATTTTTAAGGATGTTATGGTACTCACATGCATCAATAAGGTTTATTTTTAATGACGTTATGGTACTCACACACATCAGTAAGGTATAAAAATCTCCTACATCATCTCAAAAATTTCTTTCATGGGAAACAGCTTTTGAATTTGCATTTTGATTTGTATCATATGAGATCACTTTGTAGACAATTAGAGTTATCTCCCCATAACAAGTACTAACCTGGAGGGCACAGAAGTCAAAGAATCCCGTCTCAGACAGGATAGCCACAATGATCATCATCCCAAACAGCAAAGAAAGTGTTTCAATATCTAACCATGATATTATCATCTCCAAGCTCGGTTTCTAACAAAAAATACAGGACATACATTATAAATAACATTCAAATTTCAGCAGTTCATATTTAATTTTGAAAGGGTGGCAGTCTGGGAATTTCTTTTGAGCCCGGATATATTTTTTCCTAATTATTTAATGATAATTCATTTTTATAAACTAATATAATGGATATAATGGGAGGATTCTATAAATCAGAGCAAACAAATATTTTTTCCAAGCTATTTGAGAGCCAGAATTTTTGTCAAATTACAGCCGCTATCCGCCAAAAATGAAATGGTTGTGACAAAAAATAAAATAAGTAATGATCATTAAAGTTTCATGATATTTGGATGGGAACTGACTTTATGAAAGTACATGTATTATGTATGTGCCAGACTCCTTCTATTCCCTATTTTTTGTGTATATACTACAATAATTCACACAATAATGCATGTGAACCCATGGATTGTAATCCATGAAAGTTATCAATATGTAACAATATAAGAGGACAAAGCCATGGTGACCTATATCAGTAACCATTAAAACAGCCATTATCTCTCTATGATAGTAGACATGTCTTTGAGATTGTGACATGATCAGTACAATGCTTGTTTTGGTATTTATATATCTTTTTGTTTTACTTTACTTTTTACTGTCTGTAAATCACCTAACCCACAGTTTCTTATCTGTGCTCAGAGTTGTCTCTGATTTTCCATTCCAGCCAGAACAATCTCGAACTTAACCATGCTAATTATTTTATCTTTGATAGCCACTGAGTAGAGTTCACCAATCTTATGGAGACTTACTTTGAGCCACCTTAAGATGTTCTGAATAAACACTTATCCATCAATGTAATCATATCAAAATTATTTTGCTAACAACACTGGAGGTACCAGCTACTATTGACATAGCCCCATCAATAATTCTGATTGTTGCATCAATGATGTTGTCATTGTCATGATTCCCTCAACACCCAGACCAACAATTGCTGCAGTGGCCAGCCCACAAATCGCATCTATGACCACAAACACATGTTTGTATTTTGTGATCAACATGGTTCTCTTGATGATTTCGCCTTGTAGTTTTTGCTCCACTTCAATTATTTTTTTCATGTTGGTTACATTGAGTATCTATCATGGTTCTTCTTATTACAATGCTCTGAAAGACCACCTGTCTTGAATTACCAGGTTCTCCTTGCACAGATTTATTGGTTATATATTGTTTTGACCTGTCATGAAAGACCACCTCTCTTGAGAGACCATTTTTGAGCAGAAGGGGTGGTCTTTCAAGACAAGTTCTACTGTAATAATGTAATTGCATAGTACAGTTGTTCAACTGGACAACCTTGATCAGGTGCAACATGCATATGCACTTCCAACCAATTACCTTTCTTTGCTGGTATGACTCTCATACAATCATTGAAAATATCAACTTGTGGAATATTTACATTTCCAGCATTGTACATTCTGCGATCAAAGTACCCCTTCATCTAAAACCATACCTGCAAGGATACAGTGTGACCCACATAATTTATGCACATAAAATTGTCCATTTACTCCCAACCTCAAAATTTTATCCCCATGGATATTTCTGATATGACAGTAATGCTATATGAGTAATTTGAGAGTCCCTTAGGCATAATTAAATCCAGAGTTAACTGTAATTACCAGCAATCTGGGTGTCTCTTAAGTATCACTGCAACCAGATTGTAAGTATAATTATCAGTAATTAGGGAATCCCTCAGGCATCATTAAAACCAGAGTTAACTGTAATTACCAGTAATTTGAGAGTCCCTTAGGCATATTAAAAACTGTTACCTGTAATCACTATTAATGTGGGTGTCCCTTAGGTATCACTGTAAATAAGTTAATTGTAATTACCAGTAGTCTGGGAGTCCCTTAGGACTGAACCCAGAATTAAATGTTATTACTAGTGATTTGGGTCTCCCTTAGGTATCACTGTAATTAATAGTAATTTGGGAGTCCCTTAGGCATCACAATAAATAAGTTAATTGTAACTACCAGTAATCTGGGAGTCCCTTAGGACTGTACCCAGAATCAAATGTAATTATTAGTGATTTGGGTCTCCTTTAGGTATCACTGTAACGTGATTTAAGTAATTACCTTGTTGAGGGCAGCTAAAATGGCCAGAGCTCCAAGAGATCCCAAAATGGCAGCCAAGGTTCTGTGCACAATCTGGAGAAAATCATGATAATGTTTAATTTAAGCATAAATAACTCAGAAGAAAAAGACCTGAAGAACAAATGTATATGGTCTGGCCTTCAACTCAAATAATTAAGCATTATTTGCAGTAAACAGTGTTGTATCAATACAGCCAAACCGTGTCTAGAAACCACCTGCATGAAGTGAGCACTTGTTCATGGCAGATATTGTTTTCAGGTCCCATTACATTTTTCTGCATTTTTCTGTGCCTGCATATAGTGACCACTTGCTCAACACAACCATCAACCTCTATTTTTGGGTTTGACAGATCAGACGTACTGCTTATAGAGAGTGATGTCATACAGTTTTTGCTTGTATGGTCTATTTATTAGGAAGATAATTAAATCACCCACACTCAGTTTAATTTACCTATTCACCCCCATCCCATTAACTTCTTTATCTATCTGCTAATTGTAGGTCTTTCTTCCTATCCTGTTCTTCATCTTTTACAGTACATGTACCTCCATGACTCCTGCCTTGTTACAAACGCTCTTTGTCTATATAGGTAAGTTTCAGCTGGTCTGCTGAGTGAGTGTTATATGTAGATTAATTAACAGCTAGCAATGATTGATACTTTGCTAATTTGCTCATGTTTGAGTGATCTTATTTCTAGCAACTGAGTTTTGATCAAAATTGAAATCTTTCATTGGAAATTTAAGATTTTTCTGCTTATTGATTTTGTTGAAAATATTATGAATTATGATCATAGAGTTTTACGAAAATATTATGTATTATAATCATAGAGTATTATGAAAATATTATGAATTATGATCATAGAGTTTTATGAAAGTATTATGAATTATGATCATAGAGTATTATGAAAATATTATGAATTATGATCATAGTTTTATGAAAATATTATAAACTATGATCATAGAGTTTATGAAAATGTTATGAATTATGTTCATAGTTTTGTGAAAATATTATGAATTATGGTCATAAAGTTGTATGAAAATATTATGAATTCTTGAATAGTAAATATCGTCCAGAACTATAGACAACTTAGGTCCCCTGTAAACCAAATAACACTTTTGGTCCCCACTATTTCCTTCTTTGATTTCAGTAAACCTTAACTCAGCAAAACCAAAAGTCCTCTACTCTGAAGATTCTCAAAATGAAAGAAATGTTCATCCAAAAATTAAATTTTACACTAAAATGAGCCCCATAAACCAAACCTTAAACAGAGCATGTGGTCAGCCAATGGTCAGCCTCAGGCCATGCAGAGTGAAATAAATATAGAAACATACATGAATGTAGTGAAATTATAATTATCACTGATATTTATTTTTTATCAAATTTCTTGGTTATTGATATTTTTTCAAACAAATTAAAAGTTTTTTTGCATATGACAGGACACCAAAATTAAACATTTACCTGTATATGGCAGAACATATAATCTTAAACATTATCCTGTATATGACAGAACACATGTATATGACGGGACACCTAAAATGAAACATTTACCTGCATATGACTGGACACCTATTTACCTGTATATGACAGGACACCTAAAATGAAACATTTACCTGTATATGACATGATACCTAAAATGAAACATTTACCTGTATATGACAGAACACCTGTATATGACGGGACACCTAAAATGAAACATTTACCTGTATACAACTGGACACCTATTTACCTGTATATGACAGGACACCTAAAATGAAACATTTACCTGTATATGACTGGACACCTATTTACCTGTATATGACAGGACACCTAAAATGAAACATTTACCTGTATATGACATGATACCTAAAATGAAACATTTACCTGTATATGACATGATACCTAAAATGAAACATTTACCTGTATATGACAGGATACCTAAAATGAAACATCTACCTGTATATAATAGGACCCCTTGTCACATGTCATTCTTAGATAATAACAGTGATGTCAGTAAACCATAAAAATCAAAACGGAAAATTTAATTTGGTCCTGAGAGATTTCAATCTTGTGAGTTTTTACTGTATATTTTCACGTTACAATCATATACAATTATCAAGTCGTATTATCCTGAATTAACACCTGCATCATCAGACAGACTGAAAAACAAAAAACTTACAAAAACACTGTAATTGTACCATATAATTAAATGCAACAAAAGATAAATATTATGAAAAAATAAGAATTCAGTGAAACTGAATACATGTACTCTTAGTCACCTGTATAACATTAGTGTATCTTGTACATGTGGCAGCAAATAATGATACACCAAAATTTATAGTCCCTTTATCCACAGGAATTCTGAATATGAAGACATTTTTGGCCATGTTTTGCTGTTTTCTTAATCTTTCATTGTCATTTTTTTGCAACAGTTGCTCAGGAGTTTATCTTGTACACATTTCTGAGTATTTCCAGGCAACATTTTGGCAGTGTTTTTCATCAAAACTGCTCAGGAGTTTATCTTGTACACATTTCTGAGTATTTCCAGGCAACATTTTGGCAGTGTTTTTCTTCAAAACTGCTCAGGAGTTAACTTGTACACATTTCTGAGTATTTCCAGGCAACATTTTGGCAGTGTTTTTCATCAAAACTGCTCAGGAGTTTATCTTGGACACATTTCTCAATATTTCCAGGCAAAACATTGTGGCAATGTTTTGATCAAAATTGGCAATGTATAGTAGTATTTGAGAAGAAATAAAAAAAAAATGCTGATGGATTTTTTGCTAATTACAATGTTTTTGTGTATTAACTAAGGAAACTGATTATAAATTTATTTTTGTATTTATATTTATTTACCTCAAAAATTATAAGAATATACACCATCACTAGTACAATGGCAGCATAAACAACTTCATGATCCAGTTCCTTGGACAGAAATTCAATTCTCAGCTGAAGTGGTATGATGCTACTCTCATTTGTCCAAAGTTCCAGGGAAACATTCCTGTGAAAATAAAACCCTTTAAATTACATTAACCAAAACTTGGTGGAAAGATGGTATTGGAATATACTGTTGTTTCCCCATCATGTATCTGATTCATGACAAGACTACTGTCCACTTGTTTAAAACTTTTGTCAAATTTCTTTTTCTTTTTCTTTTTTTAAATCGTCAACAACAGTTTTTTTTTATCTTCAATCTTTCAGTTTAGCTGTGGGCATTTTGCTGTAAATTTTGCCAGCTGTCAACAATACACGCAACCTAGTTTCAAACTTTAGGTTTTGTTTTAGCTTTATTATATTTTATCTGTGCTTAATTTAACTTCATTTCCATCTAAACATTTCTAACATACATGTATACAAATACCAACAACAGTAAAACTTTTAAAACTCAAAAACAGGTACTTATATTTTTTGCCTTGTTCAAGTTGTTAAAAATTGCCATTATGGAATAATTTGGTTGTTCACATTTTGTAATTTATCAGAAATGACTGCATCATTATCTCTGAAAATTTTAAAATCCAAGCACATAAAAACAGGAAATCTGTGTTATGTATGTTTCTGTTAATAAATAAATAAATAAATAAATAGTTCCTAAACAATGAGTAATCAGTCACAGTAATGATTTGTGATTTTGATTGATTGATTGGCCTAATGCTTATTTTCATGTTATCAAACGGACCTTCTTTCAATAAATGTAATATAACTCAAGTGATGGATTATCCAGGATTAGCTGAAAAATATTCCAGATCCTTTCTTTCTTAATTCATTTGTTTCTTTGATGAGTTTAAATAATCAGGTTTATACTGTACGGCAGCAAACATTACTTGAAATGTTTCAGGAAGAGTTCTAATGATTAACAACAAAAGAAATAGTTACTGGGTTAAAACTGTTCCTTAAATGAAATCCCATAGCTTTAGTACAATGTCAGGTTTTGCATTATTGACTGCAGTTGCATTTTAAAATTAAATCTCCTTACAAAAACTAAAAGCATTATGTCAACAAGCATTGTCATCCTATTGCCACAGTTTCTAACATCCTGTTGGCATAAATTCTAATATCCTATGGTCACAAATTCTAACATCCTATAGTTACAGATTCTAACATCCTATTACCATAAATTCTAACATCCTATTACCATAAATTCTAACATCCTATTACCATAAATTCTAGACCGCTCTGGTGGCCTAGTGGTTAGAGCGTCTGCCTCGGATGCGGGAGGTCGTGGGTTCGATCCCCGGCCGAGTCATACCAAGGACTTACAAAAATGGTACTAACAGCTGCCTCGCTTGGCGCTCAGCATTAAGAGGTTAGTGTTAGGACTGGTCGGCCTGGTGTCAGGATAATGCGACTGAGTGTGACATCATGCTACATGTCTGCGGCATGATGCCCCAGTGCTAGACATCACTATAAACTGCCACACTGCAGACATCGAAAAATTGTTAAAGCTACGTTAAAAATCTAAATCACACACACACACACACACACACACACACACACCATAAATTCTAACATCCTATTGCCACAAATTCCAACAGCTAACATAAGTATTCTATTGTCACAGATTCTAACAACTGCCGGGGATTAAATACCTGCAAATGCTAAATCTAATGACAACATGGAGATTCTTCTATTTATTCATCAATCTGTCAACTCAATAAATATCACTCATCTACCTATCCTTCCATCCAAATATATAGATATTCTTAATGTATTATTGTTGTGCAAGAGAATATTTAATTAATTAAAAAAAAAGAAAACCAAGTAAATTACACAAAATTGTATTATTAATCAAGTATTATTCACTGTTTTGACAAGTCATTTTTGAAAAGTAAAATATAAATCAATACCATAGTAAGATTGTTTTATCCAAATAAATGTTTTGTTCTCAATTAATACTCCAATGACAAGCCCACCCAAACCACTTTTTCTGAATTTTGGCAAATCCTTAATTTTTGTACACACAAATATCCTATTATAAGTACCCACCCAACCCACCCACCCCCACCCCCCATTAAAAAGTTTTGCAAGGCTGGCTCCTGGGCTTTTTCTTGGACACATAATTGGAGAAAGGTCAAAGTATTACATATACTTACAGAAAGATCAAAGTATAACATACCCTTCAGTGACTGGTAGATCAAAGTAAAATTCTTTATCCACTGCCCTATTTTGGTTCAACAGTTCCGCATCGACTGGCACAGTCCAGTTTTGTACCTGCCAACGCAGTTAAGTTTCAGTCTTATTTATGTAGATGGAACAAGTTGTCATATTATGAAGCCCTCTAAAGTATTAATTTTGTTATCATTTAAAATATCATGTCTTTATTTAAATTATAACTTTAAATAGTATGTTATTTTAATGATTTTAAAGTCATTATTCTCAGTTCCATTCTTTTTTTTTTTTCTTCTCATAATTATTTATCTTTTGCAAAAACAGTTCATTAGGATTACAATTAGAATGTCATGTTTTATGTCATCATCTGGTTTGCCAAGGACATCTCTTACTCTAATGTCTCATATTATTTCTTTCTTTTTTTTTACCTAAAATTATTTTTGTGCCATAAAAGTTTTCATGCAAATAGCTTTTTAAAAGTGTGCACATTTTAAATACCAAAATAAAACTGTAATTAGTAGTTTTATCTTTAATTATTGGTACACTAGAAAAAATAAATAAAAAGACAGTATTTTGGCCTCGTGTTTTCGTGGGACAAATACTGTTTACTGTTGTAAATGTGAAAATTATAATTTTAATGTGTAACCGAAATGACAGCAGCAAAAGTTTGTTATGAGGGAAATGGCTTATGATATTTCTGCTGCCAATGTGAGAATATTAAGAAACACCTGTCGTAATGCAAAAATTGTACATAGGTGTGGTTTGGTTTGGTGCTTAACAGCACAGCAACACATACAGGTTATTTAGTGCTGAGGTAACTGGAATAAAGTGCTTTGCCCAAGGACCATACCTCAATAAATGACCCGGGATGATGATGCAATGGTAGGATTTAAACCCAGGCTCTTTTGGTCATGAATCCTGCATACTAACCACTTAACGGCCTGAGTTCCTGTATCCATTAGTGACCCCATTCAACATGCAGGAGGGTACATCAGATAGGTGTGTATAATTCCAACTGTGTTTTCTTCTTGTGCATAGATAGAGAAAGTTATTCAAAGTTTAATAAACACTGTAAATTATCATTTGTAGATACATAATGATAGCGTGAAAACGCTTGTCAAATTTAAAATAGTAAGGATTTTTTATTTATAGTCCATGCAACAGCCCACACATAATAAATGAGATAGGATGTCAACTGCGTTAGACAACAGCGAATCTTGAAGGGAGAGGATACTGAGTGTTTTATGAGCAAGAATGACAAAAAGGATGGTTTGTACAAAGTTGAAAAGATTTTGAAGCCCAAATGAATCAAATGAAAGGAGCATGTACTTGTCAGGTGGAAGGGATAAGATTATCTTTAAAAAAAATGCCCACAGCCACCCCCAATTATACATTCACTACAAAGTAAGTAATAAGCAATGTCATAACCTGGTAAGAAATGACATAATAAAAAAGAGACAACATTCGAGAATGTGAAGTTGGTACGAACTACGTCACAAAGAAAGTTGAAAATCAAATATAATTCAAATAACTACAAGACAGTGAATATACATCCAACAAGATAAAAGACAATGAAAACCGTACCGACATAGATACAAACACCGGGGCATTTAATTTCAGATAAGGCTTTTTGTTTGTTGTTTTTGTATTTCCTACCAGCAAGACAAATAACACAATTAATTCAGCTAATTAATTAGATGCTGAAACTTGCAACTAACAACATTAATTGCATTGGTATATGGGATAGATTTATAAACAAGAGGTAGTTAGTTCGAATCTTACTTCTGCCTAAAACCTTTACATGTCAAATTGGTCTTACCTGCGCTCTCATTAATTCAAACATACAAGTATGACATTGGTCTGGGTTGATTTGTTCTGAGTTGATGTTAGTACGATATCAGACAATTGCCATAGGTAAAAGTTGTCGTACTATGTAAATTAAGCGATTCATCGACGAAATAAAACCAGAGCAACAAACTCCACAGATGGCTACACCCAGGGATTAACAGAGTGCAAGTGGGCATTTTATCAAAATTTTTATCCCAAACGTTTTAAGACACATCTGCATGTAAATTAAGAAATATTGCATGTCTGTGTTTTAGTATTTATCTGCAGCTGAGAGAGAGAGAGAGAGAGAGAGAGAGAGAGAGAGAGAGAGAGAGAGAGAGAGAGAGAGAGAATAGATACATAAACATCATTAACATTTTTTAATGAAATAGTTAATCACTTTTGTTTTATTTATTGTGTGTGAACGATGGCCCATGCCATGTGTGGACTATGGTCCATGCCATGTGTGGACTATGGCCCATGCCATGTGTAGACTATGGTCCATGCTATGTGTGGACTATGGCCCACGCCATGTGTAGACTATGGTCCATGCCATGTGTAGACTATGGCCCAGGCCATGTGTGGACTATGGTCCATGCCATGTGTAGATTATGGTCCACGCCATGTGTGGACTATGGCCCACGCCATGTGTGGACTATGGTCCATGTCATGTGTAGACTATGGTCCATGCCATGTGTGGACTATGGCCCATGCCATGTGTAGACTATGGTCCATGCCATGTGTGGACTATGGCCCATGCTATGTGTAGACTATGGCCCATGCCATGTGTGGACTATGGTCCATGCCATGTGTAGACTATGGTCCATGCCATATGTGGACTATGGCCCACGCCATGTGTAGACTATGGCCCATGCCATGTGTGGACTATGGTCCACGCCATGTGTGGACTATGGTCCACGCCATGTGTGGACTATGGCCCACGCCATGTGTGGACTATGGTCCATGCCATGTGTGGACTATGGCCCACGCCATGTGTGGACTATGGTTCATGCCATGTGTGGACTATGGCCGATGCCAGAGAAAAGGTTTTATTTGTTGATCCTTACTATATTAAATTCAACAAGTGTTTTCACGCAGTCATTATGTATCCTCTACTATAGGTGGCAACCCTCGAAGGCAGTAACCATCTTACTGTATCTGTGGTGGACAGAGGTTGCCGGAGATTTGACTTCGAGCCAAATATTTCTTTTCCATATCAATGATAGAATATTGTTTTTATCAAATGACATGGGGACAGGCAGAAGTTTAATAATACCATCACTAAACCCCACCCCACCCCCGACGACATCATCTCATATGAAACTGTCAGTATCCAAATGGGCTCTAGGCTATGTTGCAATATCAGTACATCGTGACGAATGTAAGTAAATACTTTGAAATTTGAATTATCTGATCTATGGATAACAGGACTTTAAGTATTGCTACTTTATTGTGAAGTTTCAGATAGAAATTCTGCCAACATCCTACCATGCTTCATGGTAAATTTTGTCCTGTTACAAACTACTACTATTTTGATATAAATCATTTTATTCCAAAACTATGCAGTAGACAGATTACCAGCAATACTATCATAACCAACAATATACCTTGCTGTTGTCCTTAAGATACACTGTGATCTCGTCTTTTACCGAGGTGTTGTGTGATTCCCGTTCCAGCAGCGGTCCAGAAAGTTTGACAGCAACCATTGGATAAGAATGATTACTGTTAAGTTCTGAAAAAAAATTTATTGAATAAGAGAAAAACTCTCCAATAAGAAGATAAAACAAAAGGAAAATGCCATTATTAATTTTTCTGACAAGCTACAATCGTTAACTCCGTGCATGATGGACTAAAAACAAAATATATCCATAAATGCAAAATGAAATTGTGTTATTAAGCTAAAATTTACATTCTTAGTGCGTGGTATGGTAATGCATTCAGCACATGCTTTCAATCAGAATATGAAAAGTAGGTCACTCTGATTCAGTTTGTACGCAGTATGAATTTCACCTTTCAGATGCATTAACACTGCACATTCAGTGGCAACATATTATAAACAGTTTGCATTACACCCGAGATAGATGAATACCAGTAACATGTGGACACACACACACATATAAGCGTTCAGATAAAAATATATAATCTACAAAGTAACGAAACTGTAATACTGAGAATACTTACTGTAGGTTTTGTTGAGAGCAATGTTGTAATGATCTGTTTTAACGTCTGGGTTTGACACGATGTACACCTGCGCAAAAATATATGTACAAAATCAAGAAAGAATAATAAAAATCCAATGCATGAAACATCTCATTTGTGTAAAGACATGTACAAGACTGAAACATTTGTCTGTTCTAGCTCTCTCGGACTAAGAGAGCTTCACCTGCCCACATTGCAAACTGTTACTATTCTTATTATTATTATTAGTAGTAGTAGTAGTAGTAGTAGTAGTAGTAGTAGTAGTAGTAGTAGTAGTAGATTTATTAGTAGTGGTTGTAGTAGTAGTAGTAGTAGTATATTATGACTCTATTGTCTTAAATAAGTAATAAAATAGAATGAGAAGCAACAAGCTTTGTAAAATTCAACAAATAATTTATTTCCCTAGAATACAAAGTGAACGTGTAAAAAAAAAAAAAACTTACGGCATTGCGAATTAAATCCCAATTAATCATAGACTTACAGACACAAGTTCTAATGATGAATGTTCTGAATAAACTTTAGAGTAAATCCAAATTAAATCCAACGCTGGAAGTGCTTATGTGCCTATGGTGGCCCGTGTAGTGGTGATGTACCAACAGTCTTTTGTTGGATCACAATAATGAAATCCAAGAATATATCTTATCTGAAATTTCACTTTAAATTCAAGTCTCTAGTTCCAAGAATGTTATTTTAGATGGGTACTTTGTATTTCCAGTAAATATATAATTTGAATAAATAAAACTCCAGCCCAAATGAATTACTGGACACAATAATAATACAATTGGTTCTGCTAAGATCTTCAAGCACGAATGACTAATTTTCAAATAAACAAGATTTATATTTTAAACAAAGACGTGAAAAGAGACCCCGGATAAGGGTCACAGTACATTGTTCTAGAAGGATCTTAATTATAATTAGTATCACCAAAATCACAATAAAGCATGTGACAATCAACACGTAGTTTAGCTATTAAAAAATACAATGCCCTTGACTCAGCTTAAGATAATGATCCTCCCTCAACAAAAAAGTTGTTTTTTTTACAAAATTGTCACTGATTTTTGACAAGGTCAGCTACTGGATACAATGTTACGTTACCCACAGCATATTATGAATTTATTTTTTAAAAAATCATTAAAATAACTAGCTAACAAACGAAGTAAATTAAATATACATAATAAATAGTAGTAGTGGTGGTGTTAGTAGTTGTGGTAATGGCAGTGTCTCACCTTTGTTCAGACCACTGTCAACAAAACTTAGGCAATCATTCTTCATTTAATACTAGAGTTTAATACATGATCACAAAAAATTGTTTGGCATCCTTCTGATACAAAAGGTGCATACCAAATATCATGAAATTTGCTGAATAGTATATGGGCGTTTGGGAGATGAATAACACACACACACACACACACACACACACACACACACACACACACACACACACACAGAGCCTGAAGAATAAATTATGCAATTATTTCCCTTCGAGTAACTCTCTGTAAGAATATCAGATCTGCAGTTTCACTCTTTTTGCCTTGAAGGGAGCTCGGATGGGGTGAAAGTACCATCCGTCCCCACAGCACTTGTGACATTGAGTTCTCAAGTTCAACAATAGCTTTGACATAAATGTTGATACTGCCGATGCCAAATCCAACGAAGCCAACACCTCCGGACAGCGACAACATCAACACTGCTATGTCTTGCACCTCACATGTTTTACTCAAAAATTGCCCAGTCAGGAATGGATTGCTTAGCATCATAATGCTCTGTTTTCAGTTCCAAATACACTGTACATGATACACATGTCCTGATTAGGAAGGAAAATGAAACCTTATCCTGCTAGTTTTGGTTACGACTTCGTTTGTTAACTTTACTTATGTCTGAAGTTTCCCCCAAAAATAGTAGATCTATATGTTACTGATTGCATATAGTATGTTATAATGTGTTCTAATTTGGAAGAAAAATTAAACAACAAAAAAACAAAAAACAAATTTAGAATCCACAGATAGAGCACTGACTAGCAGTTTCGACCTCTAGACAGCTGACAGACATGCTACTGTTAGGATCAAGCATACGAATCCAGTAATATAAAACATACGCGTTTGTATGTTATAAGATCTGATGAATCACTGTTTTGAAAGATAGTCAAGACTATTGTTTTGAAAACTGAGGACTTAGGCTGAAGACAATATGCCAGTAAGAATTAACTCCAGTGACACTGCAAAGTGGATTGTCATTTAACAATGTACTAATTACGTATATCGTGTCTTGTAACAAGTTCATGACTCTATCATGCATAAGCCTATGTGTTATTTGATAGCCGTGCAGAAAATCTATTCTTGATGCAGACCTATAAACACTGTTATCACACCCTTAATATACTTTGTTCAACTGTAAAGATAATCCAGCAGTAAATTTTGTCAGGTTTCGGCAGATGATAAAATGGGACACTCAGTTATAAATAGACACGGGCTTTTAGCGTATTTTTAATATCTTGTTCAACTCTAAAAGTCATCAATCAAATTTGCTGAACAGCAACTAAGACTATGATCGGGATGAAGACGACGACGATGATGATGGTGATGACGATGATAATGATGATGATGATGACAACGATAATGATGGTGATGATGATGAATTTGAGTTATAGTAGTAATAGTTATTAGTATCAATAGCTAGATCTACTAAATGTTATAGAATGCAACACTTACGCTGCAAACGATGAAAAGGGCGGTCAGAACTAGTATTTTTCCTATATTAAAGATCTCCTTCCTAGACTTAAACTTCAGACTCCTGATGGAGCTCGACAGGGAGCTCTTTTCTTCTGTCTCATCTTCTTCACTGAAGTCCACCGTGGACTCCCTGAAGGAAAAGAGCCATATAATGAGAAAACATTTATTTCATGTCTTATTGCTTACAGCAGGGGCATCTTGATTTTGGTCTCAGAAGTCCATCCGCGCATCTGCATGCCAGTCCGTCTATTAGTTTTGAGAAAGACTGAGCAAATAGCAGTCAAGGTAGACAAATGAAATTTGGCATGGATATTTGTATATCTTTTGCTACACATATTATCAACTTGCTGGGCTTGTGCTTTTCAATGAAAACCTTGTTAGCACTAATGAGCAAAATCCACTTAAGTTAGACAAGTAAACATTTTCAAGGAATATCTGCTGTCGTATGTAGATGACCTTATTAGAGTTTCAGGCCATTACAGAAATTACAAACAAAATTAAACCTTTTGTATCGTTTTTCTGACAAAAATCTTGTTAATTAAAAACCATATGAGGCACAGAAATTAAATTTGGTAAGCATAATTTTATACTGACATGTAGTTGACCTGACTGCATTTTTGGTGGGCAAAAAAAGCCCCTCATACTTGCAAGCACTATTAAGCAAAAACCACTTCCATTAGACGAATGAAATCTGTCGTACATTTTGTATGCATATGTACATGATCTTATTAGAAATCAATACTTTTTGGTCGAACATCTGCAGTGGTGACATACATTTTTTTTTTACAAGGGACTGATTGACTAACTGGTTTTAATGGTATATCACGGATCAAGACATCCACCACCACTTGTGTGAACCGGGTATTTTGCCGCATGTGGGGTTCGTTGTATTTTAAGAAATTGACATGGGTGTGATAGGTCACCCCGAAGGTACATATACCTGGTATATAAAATTAGGTAACGCATTAAAAAAAAAAATGTGAAACATATGATTTTAAAGTATGTTTTTTACCCTGCATAGCATACACAAGTATAAAAAAAAAAATCCAACCCTATGACATCTGTAAATGTTGAAGAATTCGATTTTGGTACTGAAAAGGGCCCACGAATGATCGATGCAAATTAATCTCGCAAACTCATGATTGAGATGAGTTTTTATTATTATCTCGAGAATGAATGTCTTTATCCGCTCGAGTATGACCTATCACCGTAAAAGAATTTTGCGAATATATGGAGGAATTTCCAGAATTTCTCAGGTCTGATGGAAAGACATCAATCTAACATTGATGAGATGTTGTCCTTTTCTACCATATATGGGACAAGTTGTCTATTGTCCAAAGACGTACGGGACAAGTTGTATATTATCCAAAAAAGTATGGGACAAGTTGTCTATTGTCCAAAGACGTACGGGACAAGTTGTATATTGTCCAAGAAAGTATGGAATAAGTTGTCTAATGTCCAAAAGACTTATGGGACAAGTTGTCTATTGTCCAAAGACATATAAAGATCTGTACAAGTATTGCTTCGAGACACAATTGGTTTCCAGCGACATCTTTGCCTGTATGTAAACAACTCGTATTAAAGTGTGGTTCGTGCCAATGATAAAGAACCGGTATCACCGAGAATGACTAGATATATTATACCGAGAATGACTAGAAATATAAATACTCAAATGCCTTAGTGCTATTTTGTCACGATTATTAGAACGTTTTTCATAGTTCTTATAAACATGCCAAATTTAAAATCAAACAGGAGAAGGTACCAAACCAAGCAAATGCTTATCGAACGACTAAATAAAATATTGTGTGATCTGCGCAGAGACAATAAAACAGAAATAGAAAAAGAGTTTTAAGTGGCAATATCTTCAATGGATCAAGCCTAACTGAATAGCTTGCGAAATAACTGCAATGCAACTACAAACCTCGTATCATTATTTAAATCTCACATCGATGACAAATTCTACTAGAACATCAGTGATATCGCTACAATTAACATGCAACAATGAAATAAACACAATGATGATACCGTTAATCTGATTCGATACAAGGACTATCCAATTGCGGTTATGGTGCTGACTTTCCCACCATCATCGCTATCGATAACGAAAAAGTGACGATGTTTTTAGTAGTATCGATAATATTTACGATAATATCGAATACTATCAAATATTTTCGGATATATTCCATGACATTATTGATATTTCTCGGTAAAAAAAAATTGTTACCTTCAATAAATTGACCACTTAAGATATCAATGTTGAGAAGAAAAATGTGTGTTGATAGTGTCGCCAACTTATACACGACTGGGCTAACCCAACTACACATGATCTGGAAAGATATCTAACTTCACTTGTGTGTTCACTTACGTGGCACCATCGCAGCCATTGAAATACAACCACAACCGTCACAGCTGAACATTGACCTGGGTGCACTGGGGCTATGTGCGAAACACATCAAGGAGCATAACACCTATGCGTATGCACATGACAATGAGGAATGGAAAATCACAATAACGAAGTTGCCCTGAACTCAAATTTAATAGTGAACTGCATCAAAGCTGTGTCAAAAAATTTGATCGTAAAAGTGAAACATTCGACAGACACGTGGAAGACATCAAGAACGAGAAGAGTGACCGTTGTTTGAGAGGAAGAAAGAAGAATTTCATAGAAAACAACTGAAATTCGCGCGGGAGAAAGAAGGATTTGACAGGCAAGCATTGGCTTCGACTAACCAGCCGTTACCGAGTCATGTGAAACTCCACAGTAAACAACGTGACCGAATGTCTCCACTACCATAACCCATGAAATCACCACAGCCATTTTTACGGCCCCAAAACTACACCGTAATCCAAATCATTGCAATTTGGCACTTGACAAAATAAAATGTAGTACTGGTAATTAATTCGTCATTTGAGCCACCGGTGGCGTTACCTTGACTCGGATTCAAATGAGACTGCAGTTGTATACACTTCTGACCTAACAGAAATAAATCGAAACACTTCAAACACGCATGACAAGAGTCTCCCGTTGATATTAAATTGATTCTGCCCATCGCGGCAGTATCAAAATGAACGTGTCCACACGATTCTGTCTATATGAGTATGATAATCAAAATCAATGTCGACAAAGGTCAAAGCCGAGACGGTCCATTGCGCATTCGCGATGTAGTCCAATCAAAAGACATGAATGGTAAAGCAACTTAGTGAAAAACTAGATCACTAGACCACTGTCTTGGCTAAATTCGAAGACATCATCCAAAGACGAAAACAATAATTTACGATCAAGCCATTGGTTCACAGTTGCAGTTATTTTTTTTTATTTTTATTTTTTTTTTTTGCCATGCATGATCACTATTTGTCCAACTGAAAATCAAAACTCTAAACACAGCCGTATGTTTGATAATGATATTGTTGCGAGTCCATTCGGCTTTTCCAGATGCAACTGTCAACCACATGCAATGCTGAGGACAACTTTAAGTTCTTCATTGGATCGCCAAACTGTACAATTCCATTGAATACCTCGGTCATCTGTGACTGCTGAATCGATGTCTCTGCGCAGTAATGCCAACTGATCTCTAATCAATCTGACATCGCAAATAACACCAAGCCAGTTAGCAACCACTGCGATTAAATTCTACAGAGTTTACGGAAATTATCATGCAAATTGAAAACACATTTCATGTGCTCATCGTATCTGGTCTTAAGTGTCGTGATTTTCTCACTAGTCACATCCATGTATCCTCATTTCACTATAATGTCATCACCATCTGGTACGCGTGCAGGCACGATCTTGTTGGCACCCATATTGAGTTTTCCCGTCCTAGTGTCACCTAGTTTTAATACCTAGCGTGCCCGTATTTCATTACAAAGATATATCCTCAACATTTCAGAGTCACTGGCTGAATCAAACTTGATTTTGTTACCGGTTTTTAAATTTTTCAGCTTTGCGTACCAGCTCGGTCCATGCAATGTCAACGGTCTGAAATTGTCTGAATCGATCCTTAAACAGAACTATCTCGTCTTCATCGACCCCCTTGATATCCATGAACCCATATGAGTAAAAAAACCACATGATTCCACGTGGATGTATCATGTATGCAACCCAATATGTGCCTAGACCATCAAGGGGATCAAGATCAAATATTTCTGTTTTACATGTATTTCGTTTTTCAGAAAATTTATCTTGCATAAATACACCTTGTTCTAAATTTGACAGAGGAAGTTTCAAATGCATAATAGTCTTAGTCCTGCTCCGCACTGAGTCAATCGAAGTCTCTGTCGCCAGAAGCTCTTTCAAAAGCTTTCAAACATGTGTCAAACATCGCAGCTATTGGATGCCTCACCATTATTTGAGAGGAATGAAACAACCACACCGTCATTGCCGACGGAAATGTCCACCAGTTACTCTTTTAAGTTCCATTCCCATGGCAACCATGTGAGTCCAAGTATTGTTGTGGCAACACCAACGTTGTCCAGACATGCCTTGATTTCTTTTCCGTGAATGATGTATCTGGCAGTGTTTGACATCAACGTCATTGTTTTACTTTAAGGCAACTTCAAATAAATGGTTCTGAAAATCTTTGAAATGACAATAATCACTTGACAGCAACAAAGATTGGTCAAATATTTATGATCTCTACAGAATAACCAGACCGACACGGGGCCATGCTTGAAAACATCATGCATGTCCTGAAAGATATTTAAGTGAATTTAAATACACACTTGACAGAAAATTGCAAGTTAGGTGACCAAGCATGTGTATTATATTTGATGAGCTCCATGGTGCCCTTTTATTTCGATATTTACCAGAATCATGCAGAACTTTGTAGGATAGTGTTTTAACAACAGTTGGAAGTCTGATAGCACTTTAGAGCGCCAACATGTCTGCTAGTTTAGCGCCGTTGTCACGAACGTCTGCTTCTCATTCCAACAATATTCTTTGGGGCGTTTTTTTTTTTTTAAAAAGTAAAATCGGTATTGTTCCTGATGTTTTAAATATAATCTTATATTTGTGCTCACTGCAGATAAAATTTATGGCACGAGTCGAGTAATTTCATTCTTTTGCACAGCAACGCTCGCAAAAGATAGAATCTATTCGACACGTTTCGTAAATTTGAAACTAATGGTGTCACCCCCATGGACCTTTGTCCTGCACATAAATTCAACAATTGTATAGGTAGTCATGTGCGGTAACTCATGATGTCACCCCATGGACCTCCTTCCTGCACAAAAATTCCCAAATTTTATAGACAGTCATGTGCGGTAACTCATGGTGTCACCCCATGGACCTCCTTCCTACACAAAAATTCCCAAATTTTATAGACAGTCATGTGCGGTAACTCATGGTGTCACCCACATGAACCTCCTTCCTGCACAAAAATTCACAAATTTTATAGACAGTCATTTGGTGTTACCCCCTCTGATAGTGTCACCCGGTGCGGTCCGCACCCCCCTAGTGACGCCATTGATCTCACGGTCTATATAATAAGGACGCAGAGTCTCTGTCTTGTTTCCATCAAGGTAGAATCACTCCAACAAACATTTTTTAGATTTGCAAAAGTTTTCACGCCTTTCCTAATATAAATTCACGCTGGGTAACGCTAACGTTAATGTCTTATAATGACACCTTACGTACCAAATCGCTTGATCTGGCAACGCCAGAGAGAATCCGCTGTGGAGAAGGCACAATGATGGAGAGTACAACATTCGACTTACGCTACCTCCATCAAAAGCTTTACCAGCGTAGTTTTTACACAAAATGACGTTGCAGGTTCCATCAGGCGTTCGTTCACCAATGTTATTGACAAGTGTATGTATTATCCTTGTCCAGTTTTTGACAAGGACATCCTCAGTTTCAGCTTGATTTTGAAAATGTGTCATAAAAAGTTTAAAGATATGTTACTTCCGGAATCGGCTTTCAGAAATATATTCTGCTATGTCCTATTGACGCAGTATTTTAGCATTTCTGGTCAAAGTTGTCATCATGCATCACATGTAAATAACTCGTATGTAAATATGTCAGGAAGATCACAGTCGTAATGATAAAACTTTTAAAGAATAACTCTATGGTAAACAAATCTTATATCTTCCGTACATGTACACATGTAAGTAAGTGACAAAATCCCATTCAAATCATATCCTCCACTGTGTTTCATGTTTTACCCATAACTTCATGATGATTACAACGTCAACAATATGTCCATAAGCTGAATTGATCACATTACGTAAACTATTCAATAAAAAAGATGTTATCCAACTTGTTAAGTTTCGTTAAAGGGCGGGTTCTTTCATCCGGAATGTAAACGCAAGTTAACAAACCCGTCTCTGATACAGCAAAGGTGTTTTCTACACATGTGTCATACAATTTAAGTTTACTGGAGTTGGGCTTAACTACAAAGATGCCATGCAATATAACATAAGAATATCAAAATTATTTAATTGATCAATTACTACAACTCAAGCATGCGAATATCTTATGAATTTAATTTATACATTTTTAAATAAATGTGTTGTCATTATATAACATTCCCGAATTTGTATATATTTTTTTATACTTTGATACCATACTACTAACGGAAACTATTCCTCAACTGCCGCCGCAATGTGACGTCAATATGTTGACTACTAATTCAATACTAATCAAAAAGTAAGTATAGTGACACATTTTTGGGATGTTTTCTAAGTAATTAGCACGGTAATCGGGCGTCCTGGCCTACTACAACAATGATTTATGGCAGTGGCGCAACAAAAGCCCAAGCAACCCCTCAACTGGGAGGTCGAGGGGTACGAGATAAAACAACTTTTTATTGGAAGAGGGCTCCAGAATGAAATTTTGCTTGGAGTGTTGAAAATGTCATGCTACGCTTCTGGAGTAAGGTAATAATTAATAATAAAATAATAATAATTAAATGAATTTCGCGTGGGTTTTGTTGTTGTTGTTGTTGTTGTTGTTTCTTTTTAATTTTGGGACTGCAATCTTAATTAACTTTGCTAACATAAAGCTGACTGTAAAGATTATGTGAGTATATAGCGTATGCACCTTCTGTCGTCTAAAAGTGGTGTTGATTCATCCGTATCCCGTCGATGATTCTTACTGTTCCCGTGAGAAGGGGTGGCACGGCCAGGAGTTGGTGTCCTCGGTACAACATTGAAGACGATTGTTTCTGATTTCGCACCGAACGAAGGCTCGTTCTGGCTGCTACTAAAGGATGTATCGAAAAAAACATTAGAGGTTGCAGGAGTCAACGGGCTATTGAGAGGGGTCTTGGAACGATGTGGATTCACGTGGATCTCTGAGCCTGAACTACTGTGGCGGCGGCTGAACATGTTAATGCCATCAAACTAATCTGCAAAAGGAGCATTGGCGATATTTATTTTGTGAGAATAATAGAATAATCAAGGTGACTACACAAATTTTTCAAAATATTTTTATTTTTATTCATCGCTAGGATATCCAATCCACATTAAAGAAAATCACTGGTGAAATCGGAAGAAACGGCTCAAATTTTGCGCACTTATAAATTTCATGATATTCTTCTGTAATTCCTTCATCCACCTTGCGGTATTTGTAACCATCAGAACAGAAAAAAATATAGATACATAGATTTGAAAGAAATTCTAACTTTAACACTGTAAATTTCGATTATAACAAAGATTAATGTTTTTGCATTATACATCCGTATATCTACAAAAATATCCAAAAATACGAAATAATCCGTACATGCGGTCGACCTGATTTAGTCACTACAGGGGTGTAGTTACCATACAGCAAGAGTATGCAAAGCAAAGGGGCCCAGGAACAAAGGGGGCATACGAACCCATCCAAACAAATTATTTTTTTTACACTAGAGAAAGAAACTAGAGACAGGCAATATAACACCCATCCAAATACCATAATTTTGGACCAGCAACATTGCTTTTAACAATGCAGAGGCCCATCGGTAAGCTTTGCATAGGGAACCCAATATCCCAGCTATTAACACTGCAGCGGCCCTTCGGCAGGCTTTGGTTAGGGGTCCAAATACCCTAGCTACGCCATTATCAGTGTTAAATCTGCCATCCTTAACAAAGATAGTAAGTCTTTTACAACAACTAAATGAGACAATAGAACAGGAACAGGGCCAGATGGGGGTCTGGGGTTTCCGGCACCACCCCCTCCGCTACCCCCCCCCCATTACCCCCGCTCAAAAAAACGTACCCCCCACACACACACACACACAACGTACAGTCACTTGTAACTTGACATTTGACCATCGTTTTATTCTTGCGGACGTTTATTGGGTATTATGCACACTTTTAGTAAATAGACACAGACTTTTACTTTGGTGCCCTTTCTAGGAAAGTCAGAAACCTTTTGAAATTTTGGAACCAACCCCAACACCCCAACACTTGACCTGATCTGGCCCTGCAAGAATACGATAAATACCATTAAGTAGATCAACAGGCATTAATTTCACCAACGTAAGTCTTAACGTTATGTCTTCGCCTTAAGACATTTGATTGGTCAATTTTAAATAAGAATTAAATTTCAGCCAATCAGATCCCTGATTCTAAACTTAAATTTATCTCCAAACTGATGTTTTGATGGTGAAATTAGGGGCCATAACAAATTCACAACCTGAAAAAGTAACTAAAACCAACTAAGTGATGCTTGACATTAAATTCTGACATAATATTTATCAGCCATGGTGCATTTTTTATATATTATATTTATGTACAATTATTAAAAGTAACTGGAACTGTCAAACTCTTGACTATGTATAATTATATTGTTTTTCGTCTTTCATTTTTCTTCAGATAAAACTTTCGGCATTCTGAATATAGCAGTATTCATCTCCATTTGTGACATTCGGATAAAATGGCGGCATTTCATTTCAATGATTTCATTTCCTTACAAACGTCTTGTTTCAACAGTCATCGAAATCGTATTACCTTATTTCTTAACGTAACAGTTTTGCTCTTGAAATACATAACGCATTTAATTTGAGGCTAAATTTTAATGGCGGTCTCGGCTCTACGAAGCATCTACATTATGATACTTCACTTCAAAACATATATACTTACAAAAAAGAAAATAATAACAAAACAAATACCTTGTAACTAAATGATATTCTGAGATAAAGGCCCAGTGGCGGCGTAAGGGGTTTTGGTGGTTGAGGGGGATAATTGCTCTGGGAGCCAGACGAAGGGGACACCATTGGGAGCGTTTGTTTTCTTCTTTTTTTTTTTTCAGCTAACATTTTCATAATCTTTCACCTTCACCTAGGTGTAGCTGGGGCAATTATTCACAAAACTTATATTTGCGGGAGTGGCAACTGACATAAAATTATTCTCTGTAGCTAAGTCGGGCGCCAGTTAAGAACATTGCCCACGGGCGCCTAGAACCATTGCGCCTCCACTGCAAATGGCATGAAACGGAAAAAGGAATATTTCTTTTAGTTGAGTATGTACTCTAAGATTTCTTCACAAAGGTTTCTTTGCTAAACATACACTCCACACAATTAGACATGTCTGTCCTGAGAGCCAAATGATTAACAGCTGTGACTGAGCAATTAAAAATATAATAAAGGGTGGAAAGAAACAGACTTTCGTGAAGCCAGAAGAGCATTAATTTCTTCGAGGGACTCTTGTTCTTTAAGCCGCAGCGACAGTGAAACAATATTGAAAGTATAGTCCTAGATCAGTGGTTCCGGACCGCATGGGCCCAGGGGGGGGGGCGGGGGTTATTTCAAGGGAGCTTAAAAGTGCAACTATTAGCATGTTGAGGTCTGCGAAATTTTTTTTTGAAGTTAGGATGGGGTCCTCGCACTCGAATATGTTGGGACCTACCGTCCTTGATTATGTACAAGTTCAGTTAAGATAATAAAGGCAGCTAAAAGCAGGTCACAAAGATACAGCTAAGAACATACTAGAGATCAGCTCACAGTCGGTGTCAGGTAACGACAGATAAAGTGTGTACATAGATTACAAATAACAAAGATGAAAACAAAATATGAAGGTTTCAAAATAAACAGACAAAAAGTTATTTACATCGCTTTCACAAGAAGTTTTAATCACTTAACTCTCGACCTCAGATTGCTGCAGTTTGGTCTTTGACGCAGGAGGATTTGATTTAGTTAGGTATTGGTGTTTTATGGCAACACATAACGATTACACGGTGTCGATGAATTCAGATAAAGTACCTTGCCCAGGGAAGCACTACAGTTGTCCACGCGGGCTGATCCGATGATAGGATTCGAACCCGCATCATTATGTTAATGAGACAGGCACGATAACAACTGGAACGCCAAATCACGAAGCAGGAAGAAACCGGAGAGCCCCAAAGGAAACCACCAACGTAAGGCCTTTGGTACGTGTCATACCGGGGATCGTACTATTAATCGCAAATGTGTCTCAAGATTTTGAAATAGAGAGCCAAATCAACCGGATGGTTGTGGTGGTAGTGGAAGGGATGGGGATTAATGGTCCAAGAAGATAAACATGGCACACCGTATATCTAAACCGCATGACAATTTGCAGATCTTAATATTGTACAAATTTGTCCTTATTATTTAACTTTTCGTCATTGGTGTGTATTTATATTTTTATCTATTTTAATGATGGAAATTATTTTGCTGACATTAATATTTTCAAATCTTTCATTTTTATAAGGCTTATATTTTTATACAAAACATATATGGGACAAAAAATATTGCAAGCTGAGGAACGAATTGCATTGAAAAAATAAACACCATGAATACTGTATGAACAGCATTGGGTCTTAAATCAAAATCCAGCGACGTTTCTGACTTTGTATTATTTTGTATTCAGTTTAAATCATGGTGTCCTAGAATTGTTAAAGAAAATGTACTTACAAGTTCTGAATTGATCTTTTTGCTTTTGTGACAGACTGAAGTCGCTTTGGTACAGGCTCTTGTAGTTGTATTACGTGAACGTTATCCCATGACTGCCAAATATACATGACGACATTGATGAGATCACCTCTAGTTTTAATTTCGGTCAGCAGTTAGATAAGTTTCCCTTGAATTTTTATCTATATAATTTCATTGTATTCGGTTTTCTTTTACGACTCATTTTTGTTCAAACTTATTTAATATTACACAGCATTTCCAAGCCGGATCAGGTCAAGTGTGTGCGTTTGTGTGTGGGTGGGTGGGTGGGGTCTGACTTTCCTCTAAAGGGCATCAAAGCAAACATCTATGCATGTATTTGTTTATTCAAAGTGTGCATAATACCCAATAAACGTGCGCAAGAATAAAACGATGTTCAACTTTCAAGTGACAAGTGACTTTACGTTTTTATGGTGTGATCGGGTTTTTTATAGCTTGTGTGGAGGGGTCTGGAAACCCTGCCCCCCCCCATCAATCCCGCCACGATTTCCTGTTTCTACTAGGCCTAATGTGAATGGTCTCTGCTATGCGGCGCTATTGTACCACGATAGGTGTGAACAAAGTTTATACAAAGAGCACTACATCAGAACTATTTTACAGAAGTTATCTTAAAATTATTACCATGCAAATTTTGTAGTCCTTATAGTTATCGACGAAGATCACAACCACCCTTGAATGATGCACTGTGTCATCCTCATTCATGACCCACTACTGTGTCCTGATCTTTGATCAGTTTATTTATATGAAGTGTCAGTATCTTCCCTAAACGCGGAATACACATCTTTTTACTATTCATGGGCCATGACCAGTTTCAAAATATTTCTAAAACTGTTCTATAAACTGCGATTTTACAATGCGTATGATTTGGAAATTTTGCTCTGACGTAGAGAACGTAAATTGGGTGAAAAACAGCAATAAGTTTGACAAATTTACACATAGGAATATTTTTTCCATTTGAAAAAAGAGTTAAGGAATTTCTCAAATTTGAGGTAACCCTAAATTTTTCATCAAGAAAAAAACATGGTTTGTTTGTACGATTTTTCAAGAAAGTATGACTGCAATTAAATCCCGTGTGTATGCCGGTGTATAATGTCCATCGTTGTAAACCTAGCAATAAGCGACAATCTTAAATCTTAGAGAAAGTATTCAAGATGTTTGTGACACTGACACCAGGCCTCGGTTTCGTTTAAACTTTTACAGCACGACACGAGCTCAAA